>ML834359.1:88907-117543 GCA_009831015.1 Picea engelmannii
ACGGATCCGGAGTATCGGACTTTCGGCATTCGGGGTTTCCAAAAGCTGGAGTTTGGAGTCGTGAATCCGCGAGTCGCGAAATCCCGAAGTGACGTGGCAGTGTGGGACCGGACGTCAGTGGGGAGACGCGTGGAGGCATATCGACACATTGGAGTTCGGGGATTCAAAAAGGTAAGTATCACCCTACCTCACACCCGCCGATTTCCCGATAGGAAAATCCCCGAGATCCGGAGCGTTGACCGTTGACATCGCGGATCGGGATTCGGAGATTTCATGTTGCACTGAAGGTGCGCACAAGGTTCGCGAGTCCGCGAAACCCGACTTCCCGAGTTCCGAAAGGGAAGGTTCCGAGAAGACTTTGGGTGATAGAACTCCCGAGGAGGGGTTGGAAGAGCATCGACTCTTCGGGCCGTAGAGTGAGAAGGTCCTGGTGGAGTGACCGCCTGCTGAGAGTGCGGTTGCCGTCAGAGAGGTTTAGTAAAGCGAGGAATTATTAATATATGTTTTCTCAGTTGGGAAGACGAGCAAGACATCCTATAAGCCATACCGAGAACGATTGGATTTCTCCCTGTAAAGTAGGGAGCTTCAATATTATGTGAAATCCCAATTGGTGCATGCAGGTAGAGAGTATAAAGCAAAGGGTTTAACAAAGGTTTATCGCCCATGGGAGTCTGATCCAAGAGAAGTAGTGAGTTGTATATATATGTTTTGTTTAATTCTCAGTCAATAGGATTATGGAAATCACTTCCTTTATTTAATTTGCGTTCGAGGCAAAATTGTATTGTTCCAGAGTCAACTTGGAGTGAAAGATATTGAAGTCCATTGAGTAACCAACTTTCATTGATTAAAAAAATGGATGTGAGGTATTTTATATTAATATTTATATGGGGTTTTGTTTTTATTAAGTTGGTCATTAATATTAACGCATATGTTTTTGTATTTTGTTTCAATCATGGGATCAATAATCAGGGTAGTTTATTTTCATTAATCGAGTCTCCTTTACTTATGGTGGGAACTATTCATTTTTATAACTGTAACCAGAATAAACACAACTATAGGTCATGAAGATGACTGTTGACGGTCAGGCTCAACTGATAATGGTGAATTGGTCAACCTGAAACAACGGTATGAATCCCAAGAAGCACCACGAATCACTAGCTTCTCGAGTTGTGCATCTGTCAGAGCATTCATCAATTCAAATAGAACTGGCAATGGTTAATTTATTACGTTATCGTGTTATATTATAATATTGAATCAACCTTAAACCAATTTATGTCACATTTTCTCGCCATTCTATCAGGCATCAGCATGTACCCCAATGTGATGTTCGTGTAGTTCCTGGAATTGTTAATAGAATACAAAGTCACTGTAATAGAATAGTAAATTCTTGTATTTAATAGGACTATTTTTGTATTTAGTCGAATATTAATATCATATAAAAGTTACTGTAGTAAAATAGAAAATTCTTGTATTTAATAGGACTGCTATTATTTATTAGTTGAATATTAATATAACAGAAAGGTTACTGTAATAGAAAAGTCAATTCTAGTTATTAATAGGAATGTTATTGTTAATTAGTGGAATGTTAATATAATATAAAGGATACAGTAAGAGAAGGGTAATTTCTAGTTATTTCATAGGAATGTTATTTCTATTTAGTTGAATATTAATGCAATACTAAAGTTATAGTAATAGAAAAATAATTTCTTGTTATTTAATAGAAACACTATTGTAGCATGGAAAGTGATCTTGTTATTAATAGGAATGTTATTCTATTTAGTTGAATATTAATGTAATACAAAAGTTATAGTAATAGAAAAATAATTTCTTGTTATTTAATAAGAACACTATTGTAGTATGGAAAGTGATCTTRTTATTAATAGGAATGTTATTTCTATTTAGTTGAATATTAATGTAATACAAAAGTTATGGTAATAGAAAAATAAATTCTTGTTATTTAATAGAAACACTATTGTAGTATGGAAAGTGATGTTATGATTATGATTAGGGTAATTCAATTATGACTATTAATTGATTCTCATTTACGTGGGCAGAACGATCCATTACATAATTGTATCAAGAATAATTATAACTTTTGGTCAGGTGATGGAAGCTTAAATGTTGACGGTTGATTATTGATAATAACCCATAAGATGTCATGTGTGGTGAATGTTATTAATGATGAATATCAATGTGAAGTATGGTTTAGTGTAGGCTTATGGTATTGATAAGGTTAGGGATATAGTTAAGGTAATTATTGAAGATCAATTATAAGGTGCAAGGGGTCATCCTTATACTTAGTTGGGTAGTGTAAGGGGTGATGGAAATTTAAAGTATAGTGATGATATGGGTAGGAATAAGGGAATGTTATTGTAATCGATATCATATAAAGTGTAATTATGATGCCGTGATGGGTTATCATGGATACTACCTTATAAGAGGTCATGTGGATGTTATCTTATTGCCAGGTAAGCGAGGTAAGTGTAATGTAGTACAAGATTAGTATGATATTGTATTGGTTATAGATAACATATCACGTAACGTCCTTGAAGGTTAGTAAGGTAAGTTATTATGATTCCTCAAGCAGGGGTTGTAGTTAGCTAATGGTACATTTTAAAGGCCGAGTGGTAACCCATCGTCTAATAGAAGTCCAATGGAGTAAATGGTTGTAATTGAAGTCATTAAACCTCTCTAGGGTTGGTCGATGTCGGAGTCCTTCTAACTTACGCCTTCTGTCGGGGTCGTGGTTGCCCTTGATTTTTGTGCTTGGTTCTCCTGCATTGCGTAGTAGGTTCGTGTCTAGCAGGATTTAGACACCTCTTGTAGCTTAGTATGTATGTCTGGGTGTAAATCCGGTGGAAGGAATCCAGTGCTGTATCAAGAGTCTCGGGCTATTTAAAGGCACAGTTCCACTCTTACGACACGCTCTGAGCCGTATCAGTAGTCTCGGGCTGTTTAAAGGCACAGTTACACTACTGCGACTCTACTCTTGGATTCTTTCATTCTGTGACAGTACTATGCCTAAACCTCGGTGTCCTTTCTGCTTACCGTTGCTAGTCGCACGCCTTATGTATAGGGGCGTTTATTTCTTGTTGTCACTATGATATGTCGGGATGTCTTGATTGTGTTCATCTTACTTGTGTCATGTTGGTTCGAGTGGCGACGTAGAGTCGAGGGGGTGTTTCTTCCACACGCGCGCACACACGATNAAAAAAAAAAAAAAAAATTGCACCAGTTGACAGAGTAGTTGTCCTTAACTAGGAGGGACGTTACAGATATCGAGATTCGAGAATTTGGAGTTTGTGTTGGCATGAGGTTTTTGGCATCGAGAGTCTCAAAATATTGATACGCGAAATCGCGCTGACCATTGGATCGAACGAAGAATCACAACCGTCGATTTCTTTTGGTGACCGAACATCGGAGTTTTGGAAAATAAAGAATCAGGATTTTGAAGGTCGAGGGGATGAGTTGCATGACATTGCGACTCCCAAAATTACAATAAGGAAAAAGGTTAAATAGAGAGAGAAAAGGCCAAGTGTCATAAATTCAGGTTTCAGAGATTTCAGAGACGGGCGCTTGACCACCAGATTTGCGAAATCGTAAAGTCCGATCTCTCGAAGTATAAAAGGGGGGAATTTCTCAAAGGTTAATTGTGGGTTCAGATTTTCCGAAAGGGAAATAGAAGAGCCAATTGTTGAGAGATATTTGGGCCGGTGGAAGGGGAAAGATCCTATGTACGTGGACTTCTAACCTGCGAGTTAGGAGGGTTGCGTCAAGAAATTGTGCAAAGAAGGTACATAATATAGAGTTGATGAACACTCTGTAGAGCTCTGCTAGGTGGGAATTGAGAAGGTGTAAGTGTGCATGAAAGGATTATGTTTTGAGTCTGAAGAGAAGGGTGTAAAGGAGAGACACTACATAGTTCTTGAACACTCTGTAAGATCAGCAAGGAGTGCTTTGAGCAAGTGCAAGGAGTGCATAGGGACAATACCTATTTGAAGTATTGGTGAAGTTTTGGAGAACCACAGTTGTTGAACACTATGGGGTGAGTCTCTACAAGGAGTGCATTAAGCGAGTGCAAGTGTGCACAAGGAGAAAGTCAACTTATTATACTGAAGGGAGAGGCTCTGTAAGGATTGCATTGAGCAGGAACAAGAAATGTGCATGAATGTTATCTGAAAAATCTTCTAAGTATGAAGTCGTCTGAAGAATCAGTCGAGCTCAAGGAGTGCGTAGAGGTGAACTTTTTTCAAGTTTAGAATCTTGGGAGAGTTAGTGCAAGGCATGATCCGACGGACCTATTCCAAGTCTCAAAGCTCAGGAGGCGGAGTGCAAGTAGACACCCAGTAGTCAGGCTCGTAGGAGGATCAAGGGCCACAACCTTTGACTATTAAAAATTATTCCAATTCAAGAGAAATCCAAAGCTCGGGAGGAGGAGAAACAACAACCATTGGATCGAGTTGCAGGGAAATATCTAGACCACTGAATTATACTTCCAAACACCAAAAGGAGGAGAAAATCCCAACCGTCAGATCTGAGGGCAGAGGAATAATAGTCGTTGGATCCAGGTAAGTGCATGAGCCTTAAACCCTTTTAAGAACACAAGAGTGAGGAAACGTCAAAGTCCCAAAGTGGACCAGTACCATCCATCATCCAGAGGGACAGGTGGCGAAATATTTTGAAGTCTAGAGAAATAACAGTCCAGGATTTTTCAGTTGAGTGGAGTGAAAAATATCCAAAGCTCCAAAGAACAGAGTAGATCCTGATCATCGATTGCCAGGAGGCATGTGGAAACAAGAGTTTAAATCCATAGGAGAGGAACTCCAGAGGAAATAAAGTGATGCACTTCAAAAAATCCCCGAAGCCTGAAGTAGCAGAGAAGATATCAGTCATTTGTCAGTCAGAGACATGTGGCGGGAGATCCTTCATTCTAGAGTAGAGAGTGCAGAAGGGTGGAGAACTCTAGAAGATCTGGAAGCCTAAGAAGATATAGGTCATCCATTGGTGAGGATAGGTATCACCATATCCTGCACTCCAGAGCATGAGTACTTCATAGAAATTGGCATGTGAAAAAGTGAGGACTTTCGAAGGCTGTAGCCGTGAAGTCATATTAGTCATCCATTGGGAAGGGACGCATGGCAAGAGATATGCCAGTTTAGAGAAAATTTACTATGAGACAAAGTGGAGTTGGTGAAGCCAAAACACTCGAAGGCTGAATTGTTGGAGTCAACTGTGGATGTTGATCTGAGGACATGGGTCTTCTGATCATGGAATCCAAAAGTGTGCACTCTGGAGGAAATTATGAGGAGGAAGTGACGTTGTTGACCAAAATTCATCTGAAGCTCTAGGGGTAAGAAGGTAATCTTATTCATTCATTGTTTGAACATGTGGCATCATATCTATCACTTCGGTGATAATACACTTCAGGGGAAATTGAAGAGTAAGTTCCTGAAGGTCGAAATTCCTGGATGTCGGAGTCAACATAAGTCGTTGATGAATGGAGGGACACCTGGAGAGTGGAGATTCACTCCAAATGATTGATACTTTAGGAGAAATAGAGTAGGAAGAATTGACTAGAAGTCATCCAAAGTGGAGACAAAGGACACATATTGACTGTTGATCGAGGAAAGCATGTGGCACTCAATCCATAGCTCTAGATAAAAACCACTTCGAGGAAAACGGTGTTTGGAATGCTCGGAACTCCCGAAGCCAGAGTCACGAAGTGAATTACAACCATTGTTTGTCAGAGAAGCATGATCCATGGATCTTGTCCAGGTGATTTCACCAGTTCAGAGTTCAGGGAAAAAGGAGTCATCTACACTCAAAACTGACGAGGCCTGAAGTCGTAAAGGGTACTAGCCGGAAGTCATAGCCCATGGTATTAAGGAAGAAATGCCTAGCATAGGATCTATCACTCACCATTTGGAGTTACTAGAGGTGCTAGAGAAAGGGTGTGCAGGTGAAACAAGCCTATGTGGGTAAAAAAAAGGGACATGTGTGAATAGATTCTAGGGTCTAGCAAAGGCCCGAAGAGCTAATTCATCTTAGTGAATTGAAGATCCTTGACCAGGAGGTCACTCAACCTCAAGGAGAGAAGGGGGGATGCATCACATAGGGAAATGGAAAGTCCCTCTGAGAAAGTTGGATGGGGTGAGGAAAATCTAGCTATAACAAATGAACCCTAATGTGTGATGTCAGAGGATTATCTGCGATGTCCGAAATACATTATAATTCCCCAAAGTGGAGTAATGGAGACTCAACTGGAAGAACTAGTTGCTCATGAGAATATTACAATCTATAATGACTTTATACACATGGCTTCCAATCTGAATTACACTGCAGATCCATGTGTAAATATACCAAATAGTTTTTCATGGCCATGAATAGGAAATACAAAGTAGACACATGCTAAAGGCTATCATAGTCACTCACAAGGCCCAGTTAAAACCAATTTGAACATATCTCTATACAATGGAGTATAATTTGATCTCCCATGATCACCAAATTCATATAGGTACTGGTCCAATGAATGATAGAAACAACTTAGGAAATCTTCTACTATAAACTGGTGTATTCAAGTATTCTACATGATCTTCAAAAGGTGCAAGTCTACATTATGTGAATAGAGGAGTTTATTTTGAACACAATGAGACTTCCTTTGATTACTGGTCATTAATGTATATCGTTAACACATGAAATATAGCCTACTGATAATGAAAGTAGGTGTTGAGGAAAAGGTATGGAACACCTTACTTAATAATTTTCAGATGTTTCCTGGCTAGGACAAGATAGTTGGGAATGCCACCCAAGATTTATAGCCTCAAAAACATTCGTCAATCTGTGAGTAATAATTACAAGGATTAAGGATGATTTTATAATTTATATATGTTACAATCTGGAATATAGTTTATACAAAGATATTGAATTTATACATATTTTACACTAAAGTGAACATGGAGACCAAAAGAGAAAAAGTAACGAAGTCACGAAAACACATGTATAAGACAGAATAACAATCTGATTTTATTTCATTCTGAGATACCAAAAGTGTTATTCTTTTTACAAACCCCTACGAGGGTATGGACCAAAGTTTGATTTATAGATCTCCAATGAACACCATACAAAAAGACTTTGACAGTAAATTAAAACTGAAATTAATAATCTGGATCAACTTGCCACAATCTATTTCCATTTTGACTCTGCAATATATCCTTTATCAACCATGAAAATTAATTCACAAACATACAAGAATACACAGAATATAAAGGATGAATCAACACCTCTAAAACAAGGGGCTGAAAAGTATGGTTCAGTCTTGAACCTTGATGTCTACAATAAGAGACTTAGTCTTGTTTTTCTCCTTCTATTCTCCTCTTGTTTCTTCATCCAATTGGGATTTTATTCTTTTTCCAATTAGTTGAATTAGTTCAACTACTTTTAGTTAGCTAAGTCAAATTAACTTAACAAATTAGTATAGGAGAAAATAATAATAATCTATAATTAAGGGTCTTAAATAATAACAACTAAAATAGGTGGGACCCCTTGTGATTCCCATCAATTCTTCTTTCTCAATCATCAAATATAAGCACGAAAGACAATCATTTAAACCATATGACACCCTTGTAGCTACTGCGAATTTTTAAACTGGATATTTAAATATCAACAATAATTTATATAATATCCAAAAACATAATATATATCTATATTATCCAAAAAATATCAAAAAATAAGGATTTTTGTCCGGAACATACTGAAAATCATTAAATGTTGTCCTCATCACTCAAAATCATAAAAATAAGCATTTAGAACGAATATTTTCTTCTTTGCGAGGCATAATTCCTCTTCTCATTGCTGTCCCCAACTGACTTCTCTTGAGTGGGTTTTGGTTGGTTAAATCTTTCAGGATATATTTAAGTGATCACATGGGAGAATTCATCTTTGAGGTGGAGGTGGAAGGACACAGATTCAGAGGAGTCACTGGATGGAGTAGAGGGGAAGTTCGTTCCTTTTCCTTTGTCTTCCATAGGTTGTGGAATCTCAGTTTTCAATCTCTTGCTAGCATGCGAGGATTGTATTGCAGAAATAGTAGGAGAAATTTGAACATTGGGGTTAATTGGTGGTGGTAAAGGCAATGACAGAGTGGGACAAGCATGATGGTGAGAGACACATAGGTGGACAATTTCTTTCCAACTGTCATTTGAGGGGACTTCAGGCTGCAAAGGCACATGTGGAGGAGCGTGAATTCCAGGAATATTATGAGAAGGGTGGAAAGGTGGTCTTTCTAGTTGAGGGTGTAGTATCCCATGCCCAACTAAATTAAAGAACCTAGCTTGGAACAATTGGTTCAATTATTACATGTCAACATCAAAATGGATAGAAAATATAGGCCTCCTATGGCCTCGATTCGAATTTCCCTTGCCTCTGTTATTTCAACCATTGTTGCCTTTACTAAAAAATATCATCATGTAGCAATCATTTGTCAATAATGAAGATCCTAATAAACCATACATGAAACTCTTCTTACATGAATCCAAATTTGGTTCCAAAATTGACACGAGATACATGCAAATCCATCCATAACACATCATTCATTAACTGCCATGTGAACAAGGAATGATATGGTTCATGGGAAATATGGAGGGACTGTAATTACCTAAAAATTGTATCATGGAGAGGATCAATATAGAAATATTGTTCAACAATTAACCAAACAATTAACTGTGTATATAAAAATATCAAGAATATCAATGCTCGACTCTTGCTATGTTAACTTTCTTTTTCATCCACACAAACTCCTCTTTAAATATTAATATCGAAGAAAAGGGACAAATTTAAGTGAAATTGGGATCATGGAGGAGTGTAATTAGAGAAAAATGATATAATGGTGGGGAAAATATATAGATATTGTTCAAATGAAAATCAAACCATGCTCTCTCTGATACAAACTTGCAAACAAAATATCCTTTTGTTCAAAATTTTAAAGTTTAAACAATGCTTTGTTTCCAAACAATAACCCAAAGTTGATGCTTCCTTAACAGAATGCTCACTGGCCTTCAAAACTATATTACATAGTAACTGATGTCATATGCCCAGAATTTGTTTTAACCAAAATAACCATAATAACCATACTGCCATATATAATATAATCAAAATGAGCAGCATCATAATCACTACAAGAAATATCACAATGATCTTGGAGTGGACAAATCACAACCCATAATACCAACACACAACAAAGTTCTTTAAATCCCATAGAGTCCCATGAAATTTCTCAAAACAAATATCTGTTCATAATCATCATTTAATTGAGCCAATCATTCATCACAATTTCTCATCAATTTCATTATGGTTCGTATTATTGAATTCGAGCATCCGACATCTTATACAAAGGTTTTTGTAGATTTGATAAACATGGAAAGTCTATTTTTAAACAACAATATACAATTTTTTCTATCAAACTCATAAGCTTCATAAAGACAGACCGTAACTTCCAATGAATGATTGGGTGTAATACTTCTTCTATAATTTCCAAGAAAGTGAACAATTAAACCCATGCCCAAGTAAAAGAGAAAGGACAATATTCCCATCATATTCCAGGTAAGAAATGTTTTCACAATAATACATAGGGTTCGATGCATAACAATGATAGTAAGTGGCATAAGAGAGTGATATAAACAAATTGATGGTTTGGCCATTAAAAATAACTAAAATTTCACTGTGCATGTGCCTTACATTAATGGTCACAGAGTGGAGGTTATAGCGCAGTTGCATTGGCATACAGGAGTGTTCAAAAAAAACCTAGAGGTAAGGAAGGGAAAACCCAACTTCGAATAGAGAGGAAAACCCAACAAGAAACCAGAGGAAAAGCAGGCCCAACAACACTCTTATAAAATTCATGAATAGTTACACACATCAAAGACACCCATGACCCTTCTTTTCTTTAAAATTCCAGTAGTCTCAGAATAACCACCATAGTAAACTAACATTTTCAAACAACAAATACATAGTCCAAAAATATCGTGACAACTTGAGAAACACACCAACCATGAGAAACAAGAGCTGAAACTTGATTTAAGAGTAGAGTGAAGTTCGTGGATGGAGAAATAAGAAAACCCCCATACCTATAAAAGATTGCATAAGGACAAATGACCAAGGTGTATTCTTCCTCCACGACTGAGCAAGGCGTAGCAACATCAACTAACAGAGTGCAATGAAAATGAATAGGGTGGTGGGATCGAGGTGAGTAAGAGTGACATGCATTTACTTCATGTCGGTTCCATTTCACATTCCATTAAAATTCCAAGTGCATTATTCATATCACATTCCATTAACATTCTCATCAATCAATACAAACCCACTATCCCATAGTTTGTATATGCCCCAACTTATAAATGTGCCAACATTTGAGACCTTTTAACAGATGATTATTTTCTTAGGAATACAACTAATATTGCCATCAAAACAATGCGCACCACAATTGTAGCAAGATTTAGGGTGGTCACCCATGTACCATATAGTCCATATAAAATCAAAATCAAACTAGAGTGATATTCCTTCACCATTAAAGAAACATATCACATTTTGTGAGAGGTTATGAAGATCTCATTCTTTCTTGTTTTAAGCATCATAATTCCTTAGCACAAGAATTTAACCATGAGTTGAAGCGAATAAGATATGGAAACTATGTCGAAACTAGTACATAGGAAAACAAAATATAAGTGTCACTTCTCCATCATAGTGCCATAAGTCAAACAAGGGGTCCCACCTACTAGTATATTATTAATATAATGAAATAATAAAGATTGGCAATCATTTGTGAGCATGGTATCCAATGTTGTTCTTTTAAGCGTCAACAAAATGGAAACTCCATAGGGAAATCTATTTCCAATAGATTAAGAACTCAGAATTCCTGATTTCACAAACTAGTGAATCGTAGATCAAAGAATTATTTACCAGAAGGATTATGCAATAGGGGGAGTGAGGTAGTTTAAGGGAAACAATGATACAGGATTTTGGGAATAACTCCTGAATAGTGGTATGTATGAGGGGGTCTGGTCCTGTATGCATAACATTTGATTGGTCAAAGTAAAAGTGTTTCTTGTTTTAAAGAGAAATTTTCTGGTATTCTCTTTTGAATTTCAGAATGGAGGGAAGAAAGGGATAGCAGAAAGTAGGGATGAAAATCAATTCATCCATTTAACAATAGTACTTGGAAGAAGAAATCAATTTCAACGATGTCTACAAGGAGGACATCATCATAGTTGTGTTACTTGATTTTTATTGATCAACAATACTTATGGAATGGAATTGTTATGGAAAAAAAGATCCAAATCTTATTTATGATAACAAAAAGAAAACAACAAAAGGAAAAAAACAAAAATTGAAAAGGCAAAACATCAGTAAACGAATAAATCAAGTGAACAAAGAAAAACCAAAGCAGTGAAACAAAAAATTATATACAACAGTGAATTTCATGAAACACTTATCATTCAAGTTGGTTCCACATAATGTTTCAAGTAGGAACATTTGGTACTATAGGAAAATAATCACTCTTCCAACTCTTTTAGAAGATAAGAATTTGTGCCTAGGACAAAAGTGATTTTGAAAGGACCTAGACATAATTTCAAAAACTTTGAATGTCATCCTCTATCAGCATGCAATGAGTCCCAAAGAAAGAGTTTGTCATTTACCTTAAATTTGACATCTTTTGCACTTTTGTTGAAATATTTATTCACGATTTGTTGTCTTCTCTTTATGTTTTCCAAGGAAAGCATTGTTTGTTCCTCTAAGGCTAATAGTGCATTTATCCTTTGAGGGACATCAAAATAATTTAATTATTCAATATGTAGCATCAACCGTAGAGAATAAATTTCCATCTCAGTAGGAAAAATGGCTTCTTGACCATAAACAAGCTAAAATGGAGTGCAACCTATGCTTACCTTATTAGTAGTGCGATCTGCCCAAAGGGAGTAAGTGAGGAGGGTGTTCCATTGAGTAGGATTATCCTCGATGAGCCTCTTTATGATCCTAACCATATTTTTGTTAGTAGACTTGACTTGCCCATCTCCTTGAGGGTAATAAGTTGATGAGTTGAAATGTTTGACCCCCAATTTAGCTAAAAATTGAGCCAATTTAGCGGAAATGAAAGAGGGACCATTGTCTGTAATAATCTCTAAAGGAATTCCAAATCTGGAGAAGATATTAGTTTCCATGAAAAAAATTACCTGTTCGTCCTGTGAGTCTCTAAGTGGGACAAATTCAGTCCATTTAGTGAAATAATCCATGGTTGTGAAGATAAAAACCTTCCCTGCTAAAGACGGAGGATTAATAGGACCAATAAAGTCTAGACCCCTCCTACAAAAAGGAAAAACAAGGAGGACAGGTTGCAAAGGCATGGTAGAAAGATGTTCTTTTATGTAGGAACATCATAATCAATGTGCAAGTGGACAACTCAGCTCCCTAGAGTGCATTTTTAAGTGATTTTGAATTTTAGTATGGCATGTCACAAAAATATCTTGAAACGATTGTAATTAAAGGATTCCTTAAATGATAAGAGGTTCAACCATCGCGTGAGATCGATGGAGATTGAATTTTATTTAACACAGATAATAGTAGTACAGATCTGAAGCATTCACTCTTATCTATTTGTACTGATCATTTATTGTAATAAGACTTAGTGGTGGACGGATTTTACTTTGATAAGATAGCACTAAGGTAGTCGGAGGGAAAAGCTCTATGATCCCTTTTGTATAAATATATGTATTGTATACCCAAAGGAGGTGGTTGGAAGTTAATAAAGTTTTTATTGTTGAGGCCACTAAAGATTATTGTATGAGCCCATGTATATATCATTTGAATGAATATAACAAAGAATCGTTGATCCAAAATGTTTGGTATTATTGTTACTATGTTTATCTGAATGAATGGTAGGATTTTTGTTTATTTGCATTCTCTCTTATTACTTGTTCTTAGGTTATGAATGCATTACATGGTTGAATGTATGAATCTATGAGGATTAGATGAGTTTCAATTGTTTCTCTTCTATGAGGTTATGCAAGGAGTGCATAGTGTCCGCAAGGTGTGCGTTGACAGAGTATATTTTGACTCAGAAGCTCAGAAGAGATAACATGAAGATTTATTTGCAAGGAGTGCATAGTGTTTGCAAGGTGTGTATTAACATATTCTATTCTGACTCATAATACCAGAAGAGATAGAGTAAATATTTAGTTTCAAAGAGTGCAGAGGACCATGCGATATGTGCATAGGCAGAAACACAGTCAACGTCATATTGTTCAAGAGGAATAATTGAGTCGTGTAAGAACTTTTGCAAGGAGTTCACAGTCACCCATAAAAGTGATTAAGTTGAAAGAAACTTGTTGCAAGGTGTCCACATGGTTGATATTTGACTAAGTGTTGAAGAAACATATGGGATAAACTTAAAGTTTCAAGGAGGAACAAGCTCACAAGAGGTAGCGGATGGAAATTGTTTAGTAGGGAGGAGCCCACTGAAAATTCCCCAACCAATGAGCGTGATCCATTAGGAGGAATCAGGATCTTCCAGACAGTGATATATGGGAAGGTTGCACGGAGGAGAGTCTTAGAGTCCTTTGACACTTCGTGTGTTTGAAGGTTTGAAAGTTTTCAAGGAGCGGGATTGCCGAAGTCCCAAAGAAGCAAAGTAAATCGAAGTCGTTAGTTGTTTGGACATGTGGCATCATATCTATCACTTCAATGATAGGACACTTCAGGGAAATTGAAGGATAAATTCTCAAAGGTCATAAGTCCCAATGGTCGTAGTTAAAAGTATCCATTGATAAATTGAGGGGCACTTGGAGAGAAAAGATTTACTTCAGAGGATTGACACTCTAGGAGAAAGAGGAGTTATCACTGGAATTCACCCGAAGTGGGACCAAGGGATGCATATTAACCATTGATCAAGGTGAGCATGTGGCGCTCGATCCATATCTTTGGGTAAAAATCACTTTGAGGAAAAAGACGTTTGGAACACTCAAAACTCCGAAAGTCGGAGTCCTAAAGTGAATCACAGTTGTTGGTTGTTGGAGAAGAGTGGGTCGTAGAGCATGTCTGGGTGATTTCGTTGGTCCAAAGTTTGGGGATTTGAGAGTCATTTGCACTCAAAACAACTAGAGCCCAAAGTCTTGAAGGGGGTGATCCAAAGATTATAGCCCATTTTCATAAGCAAGAAGTGCCTAGAAGGGAATCTAGCACTTGCCTCTCAGTGTTACCAGGAGCCCAAGAGAAAGCATGTGTGGGGGAATCGAACCTATGTGGGTAACCAAATGGGGGCCTGTGTGAATTAAATCTAGGGTCTAGCAGAGGCCTGAAGAGATTATTCAGCTCAATCATTTGAATATACTTGATTGAGAGGTCACGTATCCCGAAGGAGAGAGGGGGGGGTCTACATCAAGTGGTATCAAAGACAAAAGTTTATTTTTAAGCTCTATGTGGAGAAATCTTAGCACCATGCCGCCTAGAATACATGTAGAGAGACTTGTATCAAATCTAGATATGGAAAGGGAGATGAGAGAACTTCGTGCAAGATTAGATGCTATGGAGATAACACAAAGAAGATCACCTGATGCTGGAGATGTCAGTGATGCCAAGAGCGAAAAACTGGAAGTTTAAGAAGTTGTAGGAGAATATGATGCAGAAGAACGCTTGCTGAAAGATGTTGTCAAATTCGGAGCCAGAGAAAAAATAGAAATCCCAATGTACGAAGGAAACTTAGATGTTGAATAATTTTTGGATTGGATAAGAGCAATGGACAAGTACTTTGACTATGAAGGCATGGATGATGAGAGGAAAGTAAAACACGTTGTCACCATATTTAAGGGACATGCATCACTATGGTGAGATGAATTGCAGGCTGATAGGAGAAGAAAAGGAAAAGAAAAAATTAAAATCTGAGACATAATGGTATCCAAACTAAAGGCTAAATTCATACCCAAATGTTATCAGATAAATCTGTTTAGGATGTTACAAAACCTAAGATAGAAAGGATTGATAGTAAAATAATACATAGAAGAATTTTAAAAGTTGAACATAAGGGCTAGACAGAGAGAAAAAGATGATGAAAAGGTTGCCAGGTATATTAATGGTCTGAGATATGAAGTCCAGGATGAAATAATCATGATAATAGTGAGGAGAGTGGAAGATTCTTATCAAATTTCATTGAAAGCAGAAGAGAAATTGGCCAGAAAACAGAGCCAGTGAAGTAGATGGAGAAGTCTAAACATAGGTAAGGAAATTTTCCATGATGAGGCACATAACCCCAAGGTTGGGACTAGAAAACCACACAGTCAC
The DNA here is from genome assembly GCA_009831015.1 of Picea engelmannii. NCBI lineage: Eukaryota > Viridiplantae > Streptophyta > Pinopsida > Pinales > Pinaceae > Picea > Picea engelmannii. The sequence continues at coordinate 104,232 of ML834359.1, forward strand.
TCAGAAAGAGGAGGATGTTCCCAAGGGAGAAAGTATGGTGGAAGGAATTCTTTTACTCAAGGAAGAGGAAGAGGCAGAGGAGGAGAGGTGAAGTGTTAAGCCTATGGAAAAACATGACACATGTCTTAGGAATTCCCTGAGAGAAAGAAAGAAGGAGGAGGTGAAGCTCACATTTCAGAAGAATAGAGGAGGAATTTTGAGGCAGAAGGTGAAGAATATGGGAGATCCTTGATTATGAGGAAGGTTTTCTTGAAGCCTGAACTAGAAGTGGAAAAACCAATGCAGAGGAATAGTTTGTTCAGAACTCCTTGTAAGACCAAAGACAAGGTATGCAAGGTGATAATTGATAGTGGTAGCACTGATAACTTGGTATCCACATAAATGGTGGAGAAAATGTAGCTGGAGACAACTGCACATTTGAATCTCTATAGAGTCTGATGGTTGTATAAAGGACACTAGGTAATCATAATTAAACATTGTCAAGTTGAATTTAAGATAGGAGGATATAGGGATGATATTTTGTGCAATGTGATTCCCATGGATGTATGTCATGTATTGTTTGGGATACCATAGAAGTTTGATAGAAAGGTCATTCATGATGGGAGAAAAAATGTGTACACCCTAGAGAAAAATTGTAGAAAAAACATGCTACTACCAATAGAGGATAAGAAGGTGAGGAAAGAACCCATCATAATTATACTTCTCATGAGTGGGAAGGAACTCCTAAGTGAATTCAAGAAGGAACAAAATATGCAATTTGTTGTGGTGAGGAAGCCCAGATTCATCCTTACAAGTACTTCTATGGATGATTTGTCTGAAGAAATTCTGGAGCTGTTAGAAAAGTTTGCTGACATATTAGTGGATGATTTTTCTTTCTCATTGTCACCCATAAAGAGTATCCTCCATCACATAATATCATACTAGGAGAGATTGTACCAAACAAAGTAGTGTATAGATTGACACCTCAAGAGAATGAGGAGGTAAAGAAACAAGTCCAAGATTTGATGGACAAGGGTTTAGTTAGAGAAATCTTGAGTCCATGCGCAGTACCAACTGTGTTGAGTCCAAAAAATGATGGAGGATGGAGAATGGGTATAGATTCAAGAACCATAAACAAAATCACCATCAGGTACATATTTCCTTTGCACAACATGGATGATTGAATGGATTGTTTGAGTGGAGTAAATTATTTTTCAAAATTAGACCTAAAAAGTGGATATCACCAGATAAGGATCAGAGAAGGTGATGAGTGAAAAACAAGCTTAAAAACGAATGAAGGGTTGTATGAGTGGCTTGTTATGCCATTTGGATTAACAAAATCTCCAAGTACTTTTATGAGGTTGATGAATGAGGTATTAAAATATTTTACTGGTAAGTTTGTGATTGTATATCTGGATGATATATTAGTCTTCAGTAAAACCAAAGAAGAGCATTTGAGGCACTTAACATTAGTAATGGAAAGATTGCAGTGGAAGAAGATGTTGATAAATTTGAAGAAATCCTCTTTTATGAATATGGAACTCATTTAATTGGATTTTTTAATCTCTTCAAATGAATTGAAGATCGATCCAGAGAAGGTGAGAGAAATTAGAGAATGGACATCGCCAAGGAACATATTTGAGGTGAGAAGATTCCTTAGATTAGAAAGTTTCTATCAGAAGTTGATTAGAAATTTCAGTGGTATTTGTACACCAATATTAGATATGGTGAATAAGAGACACAAGTATTTTAATTGGATAGAAGAAGCTAAAAAAGGTTTAAGAATATTAAAGGAGAACATAACAAAACAACTGATTCTGGTCTCTCTGGATTTTGAGAAGACATTTCAAGTATGATGTGATGCAAGTGGGGTAGAAATTAGAGTAGTCTTGAGTCAAGAAAATAGGCAGGTTGCATATTTCAGCGAGAATATGAATGACAGCAAAAGGAAGTAATCCACATATGATAAATAATTTTATGTAGTAATTCAAGCCTTAAAGAAATGGAGGCACTACCTTGTTCCAAAAGAATTTGTATTTTATAGTGATGATCATGCTTTACAATTCATAGCTAGACATGATTTAAATCAAATACATGCTAAGTGGATAGCGTTTATAAAAATATTCACATTTTTCATTAAACATATTTCTAGTAAAGCCAACAAAGTTGTTGATGCATTGAGCAGGAGATGTCTTACTCTGTAGGAGTTTTGAGTGAAAACCTTAGGGTTCGAACACCTTAAGGAGATGTATTGTGATGATCCATATTTTAAAGAGGCGTATGAAGCATGTGAAAATCATGTGATTAGAGACAAAAGTCAATGGACAGAGTATCTGATTCAATATGGATTGTTGTTTAAAGGTAGCCAGTTGTGCATACCGAAGTGCTTGATGAGAGATAATCTGTTGAAGAAAAAACATAGTGGAGGCCTAGCAGGATGTTTTGGTCATGACAAGACATTTGCACAATTGAACAACTCATACTATTGGCCATGTATGAGGGTAGACATGAAGAAATTTGTAGAAAGTTGTAATATTTTTCAGTATGCAAAAGGAAAGCGACATAACATTGGGTTATATCAAACATTTCCTATTCCAAATAGGCCTTGGGATGCAATAAGCATGGATTTTGTGTTGGGATTGTGAAGAACACAAAGGGCAAGTGATTCCATATTCATTATAGTTGATAGATTCTCAAATATGGCACACTTCATCCCATGCCAAAAAACTAATGATGCAATAGACATTGAAAATTTGTTTTTCAAGGAAGTTGTGAGACTTCATGGGTTTCCCAAGAGTATTGTCTAAGATAGAGACACTAAATTTCTTGGTCATTTTTGGAGGACATTGTAGAAGAAATTGGGGAATGAAATATCTTTCATTTCAACATATCACCCTCAAACATATGAATAAACTGAGGTGGTAAATCAAAGTTTAGGAAATTTGCTGAGGAGTTTGGTCACTGAACATCATATCTAGTGGGATCATATTCTGTCACAAGCATAGTTTGTATACAATGACTCACCAAACACGAGTACAGGAAAGAGTCCATTCCATATAGTATATGGGATGAATCCAAGAGGAGTATCAAAGTTTATATATTTGGATAAAAGTGAATTCATAAGTGCTTGAGAAGAAGTCTTCACTGCGGAAATGAAAAAGCTTCATAATCAGATCAAAGAGCAGTTGTAGAACAACAACACATAATATAAATGGAGAATTGATCAACATAGGAGAGAGATTCAATTTGAAGTGGGAGATCAAGTTTTGGCACATCTCAAGAAGGAAAGGTTCCTGAGGGGAACATATAACAAACTTAAATTGAAGAGGATAGGATTGTGAAAGATCCTAAGGAAATTTGATGCACATGATTATGAGATAGAGTTTCCAGAGGATGTGGGTATATCACCCATATTAAATATTTCAAACCTGTACCCTTACATGGAAGATGACACAAGAATATTAGAAGATAAAAAAAAGATCTAGTGGGAGAAGCATATGCCTATAGCAAAAAATACCCTGATGGAGGAGATCATAGATCAGAGGATTGATAAAAGAACCAAGAGGAATAATTATTTTGAGTAATTGGTAAAGTGGAAAGAACACCCAATAAAAGATGCTAGTTGGGTAAATGAAGAAGATATTCTTAAGCATGGAAATTCATTGTAAGAGCTCATGGAAAGGAGTCCATGAATTTTTGTCAAGAAGAGTGTGATGCAGGAGCATTGTCATCAATGAGCAAGTGGAGGACAACTTAGAACCCTACCACACATTTTTAAGTTATTTTTAATTTTAGGATGGCATGTCACGAAAGTATCTTGAAAATATTGCAATTAAAGGAGTCCTTCAATGATAAGAGGTTGAACCATCACGTGAGATCGATGGAGATTTTATTTTCTTTAATGAAGACAATAGTAGTACAGATCTGAGGCATTCACTCTTATCTATTTGTACCGATCATTTATTGTAATAAGACTTAGTGGTTGAAATCTTTTACTTTGATAGGATAGCACTAAGGTAGTTAGAGGGAAAATATCTATGATCCTTTTTGTATAAATATATGTATTGTATACCCAAAGGAGGCGGTTGGAAATTATTAAAGTTGTTATTGTTGAGGCAGCTGAAGATTATTGTATGATCCCATGTAGATATCATTTGAATGAATATAACAGAGAAGAGTTGATCGAAAATGTTTGGTATTGTTGTTACTATGTCTATCTGAATGAATGGTAAGCTTTATGTTTATTTTCATTCTCTGTTATTACTTGTTCTTAGGTTATGAATGCATTACATGGTTGAATGTGTGAATTTGTGAGGATTATATAAGTTTCAATTGTTTCTGTTCTACGATCTTATGCAAGGAGTGCATAGTGTCTGCAAGGTGTGTGTTGACAAAGTCTATTTTGTCTCAGAAGCTTAGAAGAGATAACATGAAGATTTATTTGCAAGGAGTGCATAGTGTCCACAAGGTGTGCATTGACAGTCTATTTTGACTTAGAATCCTACAAAAGATAATGTGAATCTTTGTTTTCAAAGAGTGTAGAGGACCACGCGAGATGTGAATAGGCAGAAACACACTCAATGTCATACTGTTTAGGAGGAAAAATCAATTCATGTAAGAACTATTGAAAAGAGTGAAAAGTCTCCCACAAAATGGGTTAAGTTGAAAGAAACTTGTTGCAAGGTGTGCACAGGATCGATATTTGACTAAGTGTCCAAGAAACATCCAGGAGAAACTTAAAGTTTTGAGGAGGAAAAACTCAAAATAGGTAGTGGATCGAAATTCTTTAGTAGGAAGGAGCCCACTGAAAATTCCCCAATCAATGAGCGAGATCCATTTAGAGTAATCAAGATATTTCCAGACCATGGGATCTAGGAAAGTTACACAAAGGATATTCTTAGAGTCCTTCGTAACTTCCTATTTTCAAAGGTTCGAAAGTGTTCAAGGAGCAGGATTTTTGAATTCATAAAGAAGTGAAATAAATCTAAGTCATCAATTGTTTGGACACGTGGCATCAAATCTATCACTTCGGTGATAGGACACTTTGGGGAAATTGAAGGATAAATTCCTGAAGGTCATGAGTCCCAAAGGCTGGAGCTAACAGGATCCATTGATAAATGGAGGGGCACTTGGAGAGAGTATATTTACTCCAGAGGATTGACACTTCAAGAGAGAAAGAGGAGCAGAGGAGTTTTGATTGGAAGTCGCCCGAAGCAGGACCTAGGGATACATCTTAACCATTGATCAAGGTGAGCACATGGTGCTTGATCCGTAGCTCCGAGTACAAATAGCTTTAGGGAAAAATGGTTTTGGAACATCCAGAACTCTCGAAGCCAGATTCTCGAAGTGAATCATAGCCATTGGATGTTGGAAAAGCATGGTTCATAGATCTTGTCTCGGTGATTTCGTTGATCCAGATTTTGGGGAATTGAGAGTTAACTACACTCGAAACAGTCGAAGACCAAAATCATGAAGGGGGTGAGCTGGAGGTTATAGCCTATGGTCATAAGGAAGAATGGCCTAACAGGGAATCTAGCGACCACCACTCATTGTTACTAGGAGCGCAACAGAAAGCTTGTGTGGGCGAATTGAACCTGCGTGGGTAATCAAAGGGGGGCCTATATGAAATAAATCCATTTTCTAGCAGAGGCTTGAAGAGATGATTCAACCTACATCATTCTTTCCCAACAAATTTTTGGCACTTGTCACACGATCTTGAAAAGTTTTAAGAATCTCGAAAAATTTAAGGCCAATAATAATCTTTTTTGATGATTTTAATAGCAATAGCTTTAGCAGAAAAGTGGCCATGAATGTGAATAAAAGAATATTAATATCCATGAGTTTCTTATAACAATTTATGTGCTTCCTCATTATTCCCACATCGAAGTAATATACAATCAATAGAGCTCCTGAACAAAAAGTCTCCTAAAATAATATATCTAGAAGATTCAAGACAAAGCCTTCTCCTTTGATGAGTATCTAATTTATCTGGACATTTATGATATTTCAAGTAATACACCATATTTTTATACCAAATATGTTCAACTATAGAAAGGGTTCGACTCTCAATATAAACTAGTGTTGAACGAGGATTATCTTGATCATCAATTTCTTCACTTGCTTCAACATGTTGATCTAAGCGAAAGGCTAAGTCTCGTCCCTTAATTGATTTTGATGTCATGATGGTTAAATCATGCTCTTGGATTTTGGAAAGCCAATGTGTAATCTTCCCTGAAAGATAAGTCTATGAAAGAAAAAACTTGACAACAAGCAAATGGATTTTTACTTGTGTGTGCTTTCCTAGGATAAAGTGGCGAAATTTCTCCGCAACTTTAATAAGAGAAAAGGTGTGTTTTTCAATATAAGAATACTTGAATTAGTCACATGATAAACTTTGACTCATGTAAGCTACAACTTTTTTGTTATTCTGGTCATCATATTGTAAGAGAATAGCAAAAATTGCTTCCTCAGTGGCATTAGTGTATATCATAAAATCTTTCTCAAAGTCTAGTTTTGCCAAAACCGGTGCAGAACTAATTTCATTCTTAATCATTATGAAAGCATTTTTGGCATATTCAATCCAAGAAAAGGATCAATATTTCTTTAGAATATTATGAATTGGTTTGACCATTAAAGAAAAATTAGGAACAAATCTATGGATAAAGTTGATAATGCCCATAAAGGCTTGAACCTCCTTTTTGGAAGTGGGGACAAGAAGGTTTAGGATAGAATCAATCCTTCTAGGATCGATGATTATTATTGAATCAAAGATGATATTCCCAAGGATCTTTCCCTTGGTAACACCAAAAATAGATTTAGAAGGATTTAAAGAAATGTCAAACTTTCTGCATCACATGAGAACTCTTCTAATATGACCAAAATACTCTAATTGGTTCTTTGAATAAAAATACAAGTCATCAAGATAAACTTGGATAATATTACCGATCATATCATCAAAATCTATTTTCATAGATATCTGAAAAGTGGCACCTACATTAGAAAAGCCAAAATGCATGTGTTCATAAGCAAATGTGCCCCAACATGTAGTAAAAGTGGTTTTGTATCTATAAGTCTATTTTACTTTAATCTGATTATAACCAGAGAAACCATCAAGTAGAAACATCATTTGTGACCCTGCAAACTATTGCAAAACCATTTCCATATTAGGAAGAGGAAAATGGTATTTTACACTTGGTCTATTCAATGTGCGAAAGTCTACGCACAATCATATATGACCAATTGTTTTTAGAATAGGAAACAAATTGGAAACCCACTCAGAATACTTAACTGGAAAGATTATTCCATCCTTCAAAAAAAATTCCAACTCCTTCTGAATTGTAGCTTCAAGTGATATGTTAATGGGTCTTTGTTTTTTCCTAATTGGTTTTATCCCTTCCTTGATAGGAATGTCATGTTGTATAAGAGCAGGATCAAAACCACACATATCTTCGTATGACCAAGAAAAAACATCTTGAAATTCTCTTAGTAGTTCTGTGAATTTCTCATTTTCTTTGTCGAAACATTGGGCACCTAGTTTAACCATCTTTGGAGATTCAGTGGTCACAAGGTTCAAGGAAATGGTATCACCCACCTTCCTTTTCAACTCCTCTTCCTTACATGTTTCTTTTTTTATCACATCACTTAATGAAAATGAACTTTAAAGAGGAGTCAAGCCCTTTGGAAATTTGTCATCTTCCATAGATATGGTTTCCTTAGGCTTAAATGGTTCATTTTGTATGAAAGCATAGATTCCCTCATCATTAGGGAAATTTTTCCACGATTCTACAATATCTGGAATGTTAGGATGACATAAAGGTTGAAAAGTACAATCAGGCCTCTGAGGTAGAAGTTATTGAGTAGGAGATGTCGCAAATACAACTAACCTATTAACCATGGAATTAAGTTCCCTCTTAACATGAGTGATCTTAAGTGATAGTAGATTTGAGATAAGTGCCCAAACAACTTGGGTATAGTGTTTCATCAACTTATTTCTAGGAGAATAGATCATACGCACAAGGTTTACAACAAGTTTAGAATTACCAAAAACTGTAAGGTGACCGCAACCAAGTTTATAAGCATTTTTTGTGCCTATAAGTAAGGCCTAAAATTCAGTGACATTATTTTTTCAAGAAAAATTTGACCTATAAGAAAATTTGTGAATATTTCCTACAGGCGAGTATAAGATAATGCCAGCTTCATTGCCTTCATTTGAGCATGATCCATTGAAATGCATGTGAAACATACCATATTATAAACCAATTTGTTCTAAATTTTTGTCACCCTCATCAAAAAATATAGAGTATACCCCTAAGTCTTCCTCAAGATAATTTACATTCGGTTGAGGAATACTCTCTATGTATGGTGAAATTCTTCCTTCTCTTAGGACTATGATATTCTTTCCATTCTAGGGAATGGATTAATGTGTCCCATAAAGGGAAAGATATCCACATGTTAGGGCTTGTGAGTCTCTTCTTAGGATAATATAATATTTTCTTATTTCCATGCCAATTAATTGGATGCTAAAGGTTTTCCTTATTTCGGGATGTGAACATAGAACTAAAGTAATGTCTTTGATTTATCCTATTGTTGACTGCTGCAGATTGTTATAGGAGAGCATGCTTCTAGAATTTTCATTGGTACATGATAATCCTAGCTCTTCCATAATGATTTTTGACATTACGCTTGGACCCGAACCACCATCAATGAGGCAACAGTGGGATATCTTGTCCATAATTTTTACAGAAATGAAAAATGGAGGGTTTTTTATAGGGTGTCTAAAAATATTTACACCTATTTTATTTATAGTGGAATCCTCTTATTTTTCCTCTTCATAAAGATTGGCTATGGTTGAATATTTTCCTTCCATAAAATTCTTAATATGCTTTTGTTGTTCATGGACAACAACCATGTCCAAAAGAGTAGCATTGGCCTCGATATTAGCCAATTGGTTAAGAATGTTATAATTGGAAGAGGGAAAAAGGGAGGGAACTTCTTGACTCTTAGGAACGTTGATAGTTTGTGCATTATTACCTTGTGAAGATGAAGTTATAGTGGAAGAGGCACGAGGAGGGTCATATTTTCCTTTAGGAGCATAAGATTTGTTCCTAGTATTTATAATCATGACATCTACCAATTCTTCCCAATCTAAAACAACAATGGTGTTTTTGGGCTTGTTGCCAAATATTTTATCTCTGGCACTCTTCTTAACCTCACAAGTACTTTCTTCGTGGTTTCCTCATAGAAGTTACACCAATTGAGAGACATGATGGATTTGGGATGAAATTTGTTTTCATTGGTATTCCTAAAAGGTGTTGAGGAAGAAGATGATGCCCCGGGAGTAAGCGAGGTAACATTCCCTTTTCATTCATATGCTATCATTCAGTTGTTCATATCTTGTACAAGTTGTAATAGGGAAAACATATATGTTTATTTGATTGAGTCTCTTTTGGGGAGACATGTTCTTTCAAGTTTCTCTTCATACTCCAAGCAAGTGTGGAGAGAGAAGCGAAGATTGTCAATAGCCTTATCTTCGAGCCTATGATGATAAGGAGAGGGAAGCACATTATAGTAATGCATGAAGGAGGATTGGTTTTGGGGGTGGAATAGTTCAGGTATTTTATTGTATAGTTTGGTGAAGCGAAGTTTAAAGAACTTGATAATTTCACCATCTTTGTAAGAAATATTGTTACATTCCCTAAATTGTTCATCTGGGCTCTTACATAGTCCATAAGTGAACTTGAACCAGTAAACCAACTATTCACAAGTGGAAAGGATATTTGGAGGGGGATCAAATAAATCAATTGATGCTTTCCCTTCAAGGGATTTGGAAAATAAGAACATGCATGTATCGTTATCATTAACTCTGATATTGTGACAAGCATTAGAAAACACCACTAGATGTTCATTTGTAGAGACAATGTTATTTCCCGAGAACCTAGGAAGATGATCCTTAAATTTTGGTAACAGATGAGTAGCAGGTGCTATATTCAAAGGAGAAGATATGTGCCATGGGGTAGTAGTAGCATCTTCTTCAAACTGAAAAAGCTCGTATTTCTTTATAGCTTTAGTAGGGTTGATAACATATTGGATGGGAACCTAATGGCTATACAAACTACCAATTACTGATGAGGTCAAAGGTTGGGAGGATGAAGCACCTCCATCAAAACTTGCACCACCTGTGGATTCCATTTTAGGAGTGATGGGTAAGGGGGAAAAGGGTGAACTGGCAAAGTCAAACAAATTCATCCTTAAAGTGCTTTCTTGGTTTGACAAAATGGATTTTCTTCTTCCTATTTCAATGATAAGAGTAGCTTCAGGGGAAAATCCTCTTCTTCTTCTAGAAATGGAAGGATATGAGGAAATGAAAAACAAAGATAAAAAATTTATGAAAATGAAGGCTACGACTGATTTCTAGAGTTCTTTTTCCTAGCCTCCCAACATTCATCGATACTTGTATATTGTTCAATTACTTACCATAAGCGTTCAAGATCAGCTCGAGTATTAGCAGTTTCTATGATAGCATTGAATAAAGTCAAGGAAATATTGGTCTGGTCTTTAAGACCATTTTCAATATTGGGTTTCCTTGTATAAGGTACTTTCATGGGAAAAATCAGTCGAAGAGTCATATACCAAAAACATAAATATTCAAAGATAAGCATGAATACAATCAACCAGAGAGATATGGAAGATCTCCCCAGTATGGTCGCCAAATAAATGTTGAGGAAAAGGTATGGAACACCTTACTCAATCATTTTCATATCTTTCTTGGTTAGGACAAGATAGTTGGGAATGTCACTTGAGATTTATAGCCTAAAAAACATTCGCTCAATCTGCGAGTATTAATTACAAGGATTAAGGTTGATTTTATAATTTATATATGTTTCAATGTGAAATAAAGTTTATACAAAGATATGTAAATTTATATATATATTACACTAACGTGAACATGGAGAACAAAAGAGAAAAAGTAACCAAGTTAAAAAAACACATGTATGGGACGTAATAACAATATGATTTTATTTCATTATGACATACCAAAAGTATTTTTTTCTTTACAAACCCTTGCAAGGGTATGGACCAAACTATGATTTAGAGATCTTCGATGAACACCATAAAAAAAGAATCTGACAATAAAGAAAAACTGAATTAATAATCTGGATGAACTTGCCACAAACTGCTGCCATTTTGAGTCTACAAGATATCCTTTATCATCCATGAAAATTAATTCACAAACAGACAATAATACACAGATTATCAAGGATGAATCAACACCTCTAAAACAAGCGGCTAGAAAGTATGGTTCAGTCTTGAACCTTGCTGTCTACAAAAAGACCCTTAGTCTTGTTTTTCTCCTTCTATTATTCCCTTGTATATTCATCCAATTGGGATTTTATTTGTTTTCCAATTAGTTGAAGTAGTTCAAGTACTTTTAGTTAGTTAAATCAAATTAACTTAACAAATTAGTATAATGAGAAAATAACAATAATATATAATTAAGGGTCTTAATTAATAATAACTAAAATAGGTGGGACCCCTTGTGACTCCCATCAATTCTTCTTTCTCAATCCTCAAATATAAGCACAAAATACAATCATTTAAACCATATGACACCCTTGTAGCTCCCATGGATTTTTAAACTAGATATTTAAATATCAACAATAATTTATATAATATCCAAAAATAGAATATATATCTACATTATCCACAAAATATCAACAAATAAGTCTTGTTGTCCAAAACATATCGAAAACCATTAATGTTGTCCTCATCACTAAAAATCATAAAAATAATCTTTTAGAACCCATATTTGTTGCATTGCGAGGCATACTTCCTCTTCTAAATGTTGTCCCCGATTGACTTCTCTTGAGTGGCCTTTGGTTAGACCTTTGAGGCTATATTTCACTTATCACATGGGGGTAGTCATCTTTGAGGTGGAGGCGAGGGGAAACAATTTTGGAGGAGTCAATGGATGGGCTAGAGGGTGAGGCCACAACTTTTCCTTTGTCTTGCACAGGTTGTGGAATCTAAGTTTTCAATCTCTTTCTAGCGTGTAAGGATTGTACTGGAGAAACAACAGGAGAAATTTGAACATTGGGGTTAATTGGTGGTGGTAAAGGAAATGACACAGTGGGGCAACCACGATGGTGAGAGACAATATGGTGGAAAATTTTGTGCCAACCATCATTTATGGGGACTTCAGTCTACAAAGACACATGTGGAGGAATGAGAATGCCAGGAATATTTTGAGGAGGCTGGAAAGGGGGTTTTTCTGTTCGAGGTTGCAGTAACCCATGGCCAATCTAATTAAAGAACCCAGTTTGGAACAACTCGTTCAATTCTTGTGGGTCAGCATCGAAATGGATAGAAAATATACACCTCTTATGGCCTCGATTCCAATTTCCCTTGGCTCTGTTATTTCGACCATTGCTGCCTCTACTGAAAAAACTCATCCTGTAGCAATCATTTGTTAGTAATGAAGATCTTAATAAATCATACATGAAACTCTTCTTACATGAATCAAAATTTGGCTCCAAAATTGACACGAGATACATGAAAATCCATCCATAACATATCATTCAATAATTTCCATGTGAACAAGAAATGATAGGGTTCATGGGAAATATGGAGGGAGTGTAATTAGCGAAAAACGGTATCATGGAGGGGATCAATATATGAATATCGTTCAAAAAAATAACCAAACAATTAGCTGTGTATATAAAAATATCAAGAATATGAGTCCTCAACTCTTTCTATGTTAACTTTATTTTTCTTCCACACAGGATCCTCCTTAAAGATTAATATCATAGAACAAGGAAAAATAAGTGAAATCGAGATCGTGGAGGGAGTGTAATTATCAAAAAATGATAGAATGGTGGGGAAAATATACAAATATTGTTCAAATGAAAATCAAACCTTGCTATCTCTGATGTAAACTTGCAAACAAAATATCCTTTTGTTTGAAATTTTAAAGTTTAAACAATTCTTTGTTTCCAAACAATATCCCAAAGTTGATGCTTCCTAAACAAAATACTCACTGGCCTTTGAATATGTATTACAGAGTAACTATTGTGATATTCCGAGAAGTTTTTTTAACCAAAATAACCATAATAACCATATTTCCGTATATAATATAATCAAAATGAGAAGGATCATAACCACTACAGGAAATACCACAACATTCTTGGAGTGGACGGGTCACAACCCATAATACCAACACACAATAAATTTCTTTAAATCCCACAGAGTCTTGTGCAATTCCTCAAAACAAATCTCTATTCATAATCACCATTTAATCTAGCCAATCATTCATCACAAGTTCTCATCAATTTCATTA
>ML834360.1:0-26056 GCA_009831015.1 Picea engelmannii
GTGGACCCAAAGTTCAGTGGAATTCATGGAGACGCAAGCAAAGACCGGCCAACCAACGTTAGTTGCAAGCTTGCTTTCTTTGGCTGGTAACTTCTGAGATATAATGCGTAATGGCCAAGTATTGTTTCAATTACCCACATTTTGAAATGTCCAGAACACTTCTTCTGTATATTCGATTGGATGCAACATCAAACCATTCACTTGCGGCCTCTCTTCTAAGTATATATAAGTAGATGAGCGGGCACTCAATCACTTCAGTAATCATAGCAGGGCTGAAACAAAAGGGCCTCAGAGTAAGAACCAGAGATTGTGGATTCCGTTTGCTTTTAGCAATCAGACTGTTTTTTTTTCTTCTGGTTTTTGTTGTTGCTAATTCCTTTGTGTTCAATTAATATTATATAGTTTTCAGCCATCTGTGGATGCAGGACAGAAAATGGGGTTCAGCCATCTGTGTATATGCATCATATTTCTATTTGTATGGCAATGCATTGCAGAGAGTGCTACTAGTCACAACACAGCAATCATAAGCAGCACGGTGTCCAGTGATAGGGGATTCAATGCAGCGAGCAACGCTAGCGGTTTGGCATTAGCAGTGGCCCAATCTCCGGCAACTACAACTATTTCGCCACCCGCCTCCACGACCACGCCAGTTGCTCCAGTCGTCGCTCCGAAGCCACCCACGACCACGCCAGTTGCTCCAGTCGTCGCTCCGAAGCCGCCCACGACCACGCCAGCAGCCCCAGTCACCACTCCTAAACCTCCCACCACGGCACCTAAGCCTCCCACGGCAGCGCCCACAGCCAGCACCACTCCTCCTGCAAAGCCACCAACAAAAGCCCCGCCTCCTACGTCGTCTCCTCCAGCTAAGCCCCCTGTCTCAGCCCCGTCTAAGCCTCCGGTCGTCGCCCCGGCGAAACCACCGGTCGTGCCCGTTCCTGTTTCTGCTCCTCCCGTAGCTACGCCACCCGCCTTGACCCCTGTTGCGCCACCTGTAGTGTCACCGGCTCCTTTAAAACCCGAAGCACCAGCGCCCGCACCCACGCCAGTGCTTCCGCCACCGATTCCGCCTCCGGCTCCGGCTCCTGCACCCACCAAACACAAGCATCGCCACCACCACCATCGTCACCGCCATCACCACCACCATCATCCTCCAGCCCCTGCTCCGTCACCTCCCGCACCACCCCTTGCTCCTCAGCCTGCCGATGATGACTCTTTCTCTCCCGGCCCTACCCCTTCACGGGTAACAGTCGATTTCCTGTGTCTATTTCATTTCCTGAACGTTTGATTTCAATTATAATGACTGGTTGTTTGTTGTTGTTTTAATTGCAGAATGGCGGAACGAAGAGTTTCAGGGCAAGCCTGGCAGTGAGCATCGCCACTTGCCTCCTCTGGGCAGCTATTGCTTAGGAATTGGAAGGTTGGGAGAGGCTTTTGGATAATACTAAGTGTTTTCGTTTATCAGTTGTTTATAATTGTTGAGCAATGGGATTTTACTCCAATTACAGAGCACCCTCGGCTGAACGCAGCAGATCAGAATAAAATGTCTCTATCGATTTTGAATTAAAATGAAAATTGGAATTAAAAGTGCACCAAAATTTCCAGATTTGCCTGGCCAAAATGCTTTGATCTGGAATTGAAATGAAAATTGAAACTAAAATTTTAAGAGTTCATGCCTGTATTGATAACAGACAGTACAATAATTTTATCATGATAAAACATATTTGAAGATAAAAAAAAAATTAAATTGATCAGCGCCCTACTTAGTATAATACAATGTTTTTCTGCATAATTTATTTGACTTATCAAGGCAATTTTAAGATGGAAAGGCCCATGAGCGAAACTGTATGGAAATAAATTTAACTCTGATCAGAGGAATATCATGATCAATTTAACACTAAAATATTTAAAAAAATTCTCCTTCAAGGTACTGATAAATCTTTTAAACATAAAGATAATAACAACTTGTGAATTCATGAATGGGAAATTATTTAATATTGAAGAAACAATAGTGGCACCAAATTGGTAATTTTTTTCCCTTCAAATGTCTTCATACAGTTGAGTTGTACAAACACATCAATATAACACCAAACTCTTGATAGTAAAGTTTATTGTGAACATCCATGTTCATATCACAACTCCGATGAGAAACAGGGAAATGCAATAAAATAATACATTCATCTATTAATAAAATAATATATTCATGTATTAAAATGAAATATAGCATAGGTTATTATAAAATATTGTATAAAATTATTCATTTTTCCGTTATATAGAATTCTGTAATTTATTTTATTAATGGGGGTGAATTTATGAAGATGGTGATATTATTAATGAAATGTGAGTGATGAAAATTTAATATTTTACATATTTTTTAAATTAAATTTTTGAAACAAATAATATATCCATCTATTAAAATGAAATATAATAAAAGTTATTATAAAATTATTCATCCATTGAAATGAAATATAACAAAAATATAATAAAAGTTATTATAAAATATTTATAAAATTATTCATTTGTTAGCTATATCAAATTGTCTATTTTATTTTAATAAATTTTCGTGAATTTATTAAGATAGGTAATGTTTATTTGATATTTTACATATTTTTAAATTAAAGTTTTTGAAATCTCCTGAATTTTATTCATACCCTCGTCACCTCACTACCCTCGTCACCTCACTTAATGGAGATAAGTTCACTACAATGCCATGTAATTTTTGGCTCACAGTTCCTTGTGGTTGTCCTGCTTATGCTTTGTCCATGATACGTCCATGGTACCTCACCTTCACTTTCTATGTTCATCTCATTTCGCTCTTCATTATGGATGGTCCATCTATACTAACTTCAATTACTTGTCTCCCCTGCAATCATAATGGAGATGCCTCCAATTCTTTCTTTGTTTCAGTGCCCGTCCCTTTTATCCCTGCACCCCATCTCATTTGGCTCTGCCACCTTACCTTCCTTCTTCTCTTCCCTCACATTTTCTCAGTTCCCTCGTCTTTGGCTCGCCTTCTACCCTTCTAACTGCCCCTCGACCTTCCTACCCAAACTCTAATGGCTCATGGTTGACGCCCCCATCGTGCTCGAGGAGGCTCCTCCCGAAACCTTCCACAATAGTTGGGTACTTATCTTGCAGATGAGGCAAAAGAATCATCAGACTCTTATATCTCCTATACTCCTCCCCACATCCAAGCTAAGATAGGCCTCGCAAAGGCTGATTCAATCAACCCATGGATCCCAGACACAGGGAACACTAGATCTGGAGTTTCTCAATACTTGAACACTGTAGAAATTTACTGGCATGTGAAGCTCCTATTGGGACGTGTTTGGTGGATCATAAAGACAAAAAAATGAAATATTGCTCCAGCTCGACGAAATCCAAGCTCAACTTTGGCTCCACGACTACAAAATGAACTTGATGGCCAAGCAGATAGTGGGACTGGACCTCTCACATGTCACTCTGCCTAATGCATAGGTGCCCCTGGATGAGGGCCAACCCTCTACTCAAATATAATGTTTTTTAAGTTATTTATTATGTTGTTTAGTTTATGAGGTCTTGGGATTTTAATCCCACCTCATCTTTGTCAACATAGAAAAAATCAGCAGAAAGATTTTGTTTTAGATACAAAGAATATTATTACTTTTAGTTATATCCAGAATTTTAAGTTCAAAAGACAGTATTTCCATACTATCTAAAATAGTTTGATGCATTGTTGTTGGTTTGGTTTCCTTAGTGGCAGGCCAACAACAAGTTTTTGTATACTCTTATGATGGTAATATAAAGATTCTAGATAGTTTACAAAAAAAAATTAAAGTTTTTGAAACTCATATATGCTTTGCCAATTTTTATGTGTAGTAAAAAAACAATTTGTAAGGAATTGTGTTGTCATCTAATGTTTCAAATTTGCATTTAATTAAATGCTTGTTCTTGCAAATTTCCAAAAAAATTAACAAGTGACTATTGTTCCATAAACTAATTGAATATATATATATATATATATATATATATATATATATATATATATATATATATATATATATATATATATATACGAGCACCATCTACACATAACATAGTAGATCATGGCCTTTACTTGTTAAGAAAAATAGTTGTTTGAACTAATAGTTAGGTTGAGATTCCTATGAGTCACTATTGCAAATAGAAATAAGGGCCTCATAGGTAGTTTTTGGTTGTTTTATGGAAAAAAATGGACCTTGATCAAGCTTTATAGATCGATTGAGTTCTTAGCTCATAGAGCTCTATAGCTCGATTAAGGGTTTTTTTTCCCATCAAGAACCCTTGATCGAGGGCTTATTTAAGTGCTTGATCGAGGGCTTATTTAAGTGCCCGATCGAGCTATCAATACCTCGATCGGACACTTTAAATTAGATCAATCAATCACCTTCTCACTTACAAGTGTTTCCCAACTACACCATACTTATAGCATAGCAATAACATCCATCCAATAGTGAAGATGATAGAATAAATTCAAACAAAACAAAAATGTATGCATATTATTAAACCCATCACCATTATGTTAATTAATGTGTAATATCAATAAACTTGAATATTTGCAAGCCACAATCATGGTTTGTGCAATTTCCAAATACATTTAAACACAATAACCATCAACTACAACTAAACTAAAGTATATAATTTTATTTTCATGAACACAAGTTACTTAAATAATTGTTTCAAATTCAACCAACCTCATAAATACAAAACCTATCACAAACATTCATATAGGTAAATTTCTTTCCCATCCAACTTCTCCTATAGGTCTGATTGGTTGTATACCCATTAAAAGAGGGACTTAAAACATAATCCCTGGCATAAATAATGGTAACAATGAAATCTACAACACATAAAGCTCTAAAGAATTGCCCACTACCCGATGGTGTAACATCCCCACGATAATCCCTAGTTTAATTAATTCTTAATGTAGATATAATGTGTGGCTACGACCAAGCAACATATATGAGAAATGTATTTCTAAATTTTAATAATAAAATATGATGCTTGGGGAAGTGTGTGAGTCAAGCAAGCAAGCCAAAGGAGAGAAATTTGTATGGGTTGTTACAATAGTTTTAGACAATAAATATTTTTCCATGAACAACAAGAGAGAGTTGGGAGCTAGAGAAACCATAGAGGGCGAATTATGGAAACTTTTGGAGCATTTTTAGAGAATTTTGGAGCTAAATATTGAATAGATAGGTTTTCATGCTTGAAGAGTGAACTCTTGTGTGAGTTGCACTATAACAACAAGTGTTTGTTGGTAGTTGTCCTAGCAGTAAGTTCCCTTGAGTTCCCAACAAATAGATTCATGGTTACATGTGCCAGAGAGACCCTAATAAACGAATGGGATGCTCGAGGGACTGAGATCAGTGAAGAGGTGCATTCCTTGGGTTGGGCGGGTCGAGAGGAAGAGAGATGGTGGGAAATTAGGATAGATGTAGGATGTTACCAGTGGGTTATGGGTTTTCTGAGCTGTGAGTGGACCATGAGAGACCACCGTCTTTTGTGGATTGCTAACCCTAGCTCAGGGGTGACTTGTTGTTGATATTTGGAAAAACAATTTCTATGGTTCCGTGGAACATCTATCCCAAGCAACTGGTTGCACAAAAAAATTAAAAGATAAGTGTTTTATTTGGTTATGTGTTGTATTTGTGAGTTAAATTGTTGTGCATGAACTTTGTTTATTTGAGAAACATTTATGTGTTGTTGTGTTGAATTACTAAACTACATTTCATGTTCATTTTAGCATGTTGTAGATGCATCAAATTAATGGTATCAACAATAGTTAAATATGGTTGTAATTCCCAGTTGTGAAGCTATGAGAAATTAATTATCAGTAAATTTTAATTTTTACAAGTTTTCCGTATGTAATGGACCTTAGTTGAGTTGAGGGACATTACATTATGGTATCAGATCCTTTGGTTCGAACATCGAGCTTGTATGGGCCAAGATGAGTGTGAATTGGGAAAATTCAATGTTGCAGTTTTCGGTCTGTACTAATTTGGAGGAAAACAGAGAAATTAGAGTGAAATCCCCAAATTTGTGGAAAAATTTCAGGTTTTAAATGCTTCAGAGCAGTCGAAGAGATGATATGGGGTGTGAATTTGCAATTCGTACAGCTAAATTCGAACTGGAAGGTTGAAAATTCATGTTTTAATGGTCGTCATAGTGTTGTGAATATTTTGAAGAATCAACGGCCAAGATCATCTTAAGTGAGAGATCGACGACCCAGATTCACCTAGGTTTTGGTCGAAATTTCTAAGTGTTGAAGTTCGCCAACAGAATTTGTCGATGGTCGATGGTCGGATCGGTGAGTTGGACGAAGAGTTGGTTCAACCAAATGAAATCTCTAATCGTCGATGGTTGATGGTTAAGGATTGATAGAATTGGATGAATTTGTAATGCATCCAAAGGAAATCTTCTATCGTCGATGGTTGATGGTCGGGGGTCAGTAGATTTGATGTGATGTTAAAATTCTTCCAAGAGAAACTTCCAATGGCCAATGAAGGAAAGAGGAGGTTGATGTTTCATGCCACATCAGCCCATTCGATGCCTCATGATGATGTGCCATGCCATGTCATAATTTATATATCATGCCACGTCAGCGTAGTTTCCACTTCAACAACGAGATGGTCAATAATCGATAGTCGAGGTTCGACGAGATTTGGGGAAAATATTGGCTTTCCAAGAGAAATGACCAATGATTGGGTGTCAGGGAGGTCAGTGAGCAAGTTGGTTTACAAAATAAATCTTCGATCTTCAATCATTGATGTAGTGTTGGAAATCAAAGGTCCATATTGTTTAAATCTTCCGATCAACAATAAAAATTGATCCATGGGGTCTGGAAAGGAGTAGTGGATCAACAAATCATATTTCACTTGATTTGAGATCAATGACTTAGATTTAAAGGTTGTTATAACAGTAAAACAATCAGTTTTCCTATAATTTGTTTGGTGTTTTTAAGGTCTTTAACTTGCAGGGTGATTTGAGACCCTAAATGAAGTTTTTAGATTAAATAAAAGAACTCGGAGAGAGCTATACAATGAACTACTCCAAGCACAAAATAGAGCTCATATGAGAAAGTTACAACTAGAATAGTAAGGGTGAAATTTTGGCACCAGTTTACTTCTAGAGGGAATAACTCTTAGCTCAGAAGTTTGTTTGGGGCACAAGAATAGTCTATTGAAATATTATTATCCATAAAAGACATCCATGGAGCTAGATTTTGGATATGAGTATGTAAAAATGTGTAGAAAGAAAAACAAGACACTTGTGGTATACAAGGACAAATTGGGAAAAACAATATAAACTTCTTCGGACTAGAAATTTCATCTCGAAGCTCATATTTGAGAAAAATAATAGTCACTATAAAAGCATTGAAGAGGAGAAGAGATATATCAACCCATAATTTTGAATTAGGCACTAAAATTTCTCAGAAAGTAGAAAATAAATTTTTGTAGCAATGAATGAGTGGAAATTACAACTTGTAAATGTTGTAACTTTTCGTTCAGAACTCAAATTGAGGCATGAGTACATCCATTGGAGAGATATTTCAGAGAGGAATGAATCTAAGGAATCATATTGTGAATTGGTTCATTGTGTTCTTTGTAAATTGATGATAATATAATATGTATTATAATTGATGAAATGCTTTATGCTATGCATGTTCTAACAATAATTATTACATGCACATTTCTTGTAGAATTAGAGGTACATGAAAATAATTTTTGTTCTTATATGAGGACTAGGGTTATGGAATATGCCCAGGGATATTACAAACATGAGGAAGAGGTCAAATTTTTGTATGTCATCATTGAAAATGTTGATACAGAGTCAAATGGAAGAAGAAGAAAGAAGAAGCTTGTAACCATGAGAATCCTGCATAGGGAAGTGCATAGCTATAGGGAAGATAATGAAAGGATTATGAAGGCTCAAGAAGAGATAATTAAAAGTGTAAATATGTTTCATAAGAAAGTTAACAAGGACTCTGTCACTAAGCAAGAATCTAGTGCTAGAAAAGTGTCAGCATCTAGATCCAAAAGAAAAAGGGATGATCATGGGAATGACAAGTAGTCTTGAAGTAAGAGTAGGTGCCATCATTCTCTAAGGAAATACATAAAAATACCCTATGCAAGTTCAGGTCCAGGGATCATCCCATGTGTGTCTCCTATAAGGAGACAAAGAAGAAGTCATGAGGCATACATCTTTCAAGGTGAACTCGGGAAAATCAATCTACCAACTTTCAATGGTGAGCATGAAAAGGGAGAGAGGTTGACATATGGCTGATCGAAATGAAGAAATACTATAAGCTACATGACTACCCCTCTCGGGTAGAAGCTATAATTGCAACCTACTACTTGCAAGGAAAGAAAACGATGTGGTGGAATCAACTTAAGCAAGCCAAGCACCTTTATGAGAAGAGGATCTCATGGAGGCAGTTCAAAGGATATTTCCAAGAGAAATATTTGTTTGAGAATTATTATGAAAGAAATATGAAAGAGTTATTTGAACTAAAGCTAGGAAGCATGACAATGGATGAATATGAGAAGAGGTTATTTGAGTTGTTGAAGTATGTTTACTTCATAAAGGATGAGAAAGTCAAAATCCAAAGGTTCCTAAGTGGGTTATCCTCTTTCTATAGTGACAAGATACAATATGATAACTCCAAAAATTTGGAGAAAGCAATAAGAAGAGAAAAACATCTTTATGAGCAGAGTAGAAGAAGGATAGTTTTCTAAAAAGCTTGGAATGAAAAGATGAAGGGTAAAAATTATCAAAGGCAGAAATGTTTTAAGCCACCCTTTTTCAAGAATAACTCCCAATAAAATTATCAAGGCTAGTCAACCCAAAATGAGCACAAGAATGCAGATTCATTTGGGAAAAGGCCAAGGATGTAGCTTGTACAATGTTGGGGATGTGAGGGAAATAACTCATATAGGGACTTCCCTCACAAAGGATAAAGAATGAGGATTGTCCACGACATTCAAGAGGTTGAAACAGTGGAATACATGGTAGGAAACATGTCAAGGGTTTATGCAGCCTTGGACAACAAGAAATAATAATATCAATCCCTCATGATTGAAGTGGAAGGTAAGATTGATAACCATCCCATAACATTTTTAATTGATTATAGAGCTAGCCATAGTTACATAAGCTTTAACATTTTTGAAAAATTTCACTTGCAAATGAGTAAGCACAAGAAATATTGGTTAGTTCAATTAGCCACGGGGGCTAAGAGGAAGATCAATGAGCTAGTTAAAGAATGTCTAATAGACATGAATGGACTCAACATAAATGTAGATATGAACATCATTCCATTGGGTTCATATGATTGTATATTTGGCATTTATTGGTTGGAAAAACACCATACTTTCTTATATCATTACAACAAGACAATCAAACGTCTTGCTGAAGAAGGGAAGGAAGGAAATATTCAATGCATTCCAAGATTTGTAGCTATTAGAGAGATTTTAGCTATGCAATTGAAAAATAATTTCATGAAGGGATGTCAATTTTTTTCATCCCATATGGAAGAGGCAGCCAAATATAAAGTGGTAAGTATTGAATACCATCCGGTCTTAAGGTATTTTGAAGATGTATTTAAGGAATTCCCATAATTTCCACCAAAGAGAGACATTGATTTCTCTACTGATTTAGTGCCATGAGATTCCCCAATGTCCAAGACACCATACAAAATGGGCAAACCCAAATTAAAGGAGTTACAGATGCAGCTTGAGGAATTGTTAAGGAAGGGAGCATTAGTTTTTTTGTGAAGAATAAATATCGAACCTTAAGTCTGTGTATTGATTTTAGATAGCTAAATAAGGTCGCCACAAAGAACAAATATCATTTTCCAAGTATTGATGACTTATTTGATCAACTGAAAGGTGCAAGAATGTTTTCCAAGATCGACTTGAGATCAGGTTATCATCAAGTGAGGATAAAGGAACAAGACATAAGAAAGACAACGTTCAAAACAAGATATGAGAATTATGAATTCACGATATTGTCTTTTGGAATATCAAGTTCCCAACCTATTTTTATGTGGTTGATGAATGGAGTGTTCAGGGAATACCTGGACAAGTTTTTGATTGTATTCCTAGATGATATACTCATATATTCTATGACAAAAGAGGAAAATGAGAAACATTTAAGAATGGTGTTGCAATTTCTAAGAGAGCATAAATTGTATGCTAAGATAAGTAAGTGCATCTTTTATCAAAGGAATATTCAATACTTGGCGCATATAATTCCAACAGATGGGATGATAGTGGATCCCAAGAAGACAAAGGCCATTAGAGGATGAACAACACAAATAAATTTCATGGAGGTTAGATCATTCATGGGTCTTGCTCGTTATTACCGAATATTCATAAACATATTTTCAAAAATTGCAATCCCAATAACTTATTGGCAAAAGAAAGGAGTGAAATTTGAATGGACTCTCAAATGTGAAGAAAGCTTTCAACAACTGAAATACATCTTGAAAAGTGCGCCAATATTGAATATTGCAGACCTAGATGAAGATTTTGTTGTGTACATTGATGCATGCAAGGAACGGATCAGTGGGGTCCTTACACAAAAAGATCATGTGGTATAATATGAGTCCAGAAAACTAAAAGAGCATGAGAGGAATTATGCTACACATGAATTGGAACTAGCATCAATTGTACATGCATTAAAAATGTGGAGACCTTACCTCATGGGAAGGAAATTTGGGCTAAGGATAGACCACTGTGGTTTGAGCCATTTGTTTGGACAACCAATATTAAATGACAAACAAACTAGATGGATGGAATTTCTGAGTGAATATGACTTTGAAATTAAGCATATAAAAGGAAAGGAAAATCAAGTGGTTGATGCACTCAACAGGAGAGCTCGTGAAATGCATATTACAACCATTAGCATGTACATGATTGATCTAAAGGAAAAAATTATTGCAACAACAAATCCAAATTAGAAATATCTAAAAATAAAAGAAACATTACAACAAGGTAATTTTCAGTAGAAATTTATTTTTTATGAGCTGAAAGAAGATGGAGTTCTCATGTACAAAGGCAAAGTGTATGTGTTGAATTCCAATGAGATGAAAAATATAGTGTTGAAAGAAATTCATAATGTTCCATATGTTGGGCACCCGGGATATCATAAAACAATTGCAGATGTAAGAAACCAATATTTTTGGCCTGGAATG
The DNA here is from genome assembly GCA_009831015.1 of Picea engelmannii. Classification (NCBI taxonomy): domain Eukaryota; kingdom Viridiplantae; phylum Streptophyta; class Pinopsida; order Pinales; family Pinaceae; genus Picea; species Picea engelmannii. The sequence goes on from ML834360.1 coordinate 11,210, forward strand.
AAAAAAGAAGTGGCTAATTATATAACATTATGTCTAGAGTGCCAGAAGGTGAAGACAAAGCATTGACATCCAGCAGGGTTGTTACAACCATTGCCCATTCCTGAGTGGAAATGAGAGGTTTTCACAATGGATTTTATTACAAAGCTTCCAAAAATAGTGAAACTGCATGATTCCATCATGGTGGTGGTGGGTAAATTAACTAAGGAAATGCATTTTATTCCAATGAAGATTGCACACAAGGCATCAAATATTGCAGAAATATATATGAAAGAAGTTGTTAGGCTACATGGAGTGCCTAAAGAAATAGTTTCATATAAATATCCAAATTTCACATCAAATTTTTGGAAGGGTTTGTTCAAAGGATTTGGGACAAATCTAAATATCAGTACAACATATCACATAGATTCAAATAGGAAAAGAGAGAGGACTAACAGAATAATTGAGGACATGCTCAGATTGTATGTGATGGACCAACCATAAAAGTGGGAAGATTATATTTGTTTGGTTGAATTTGCTTACAATAATGGGTATCAGGCCTCATTAAAAATGATTCCATTTGAATCATTATATGGAATAAAGTGTAACACACCAGTGAGTTGGGATAATCCAGTAGACAGAGCTATTATTGGGCCAGATTTGTTGAAGGAAATGGAAGAGAAGATACAAAAAATCAAGAAGAATATAAAGGTTGCCTAGGACAGAAAGAAAAGTTATGCAGACAAGAATAAAGTGTTTAAATATTTCAAAGTGGGATAACATGTGTTTCTGAAAATGAAAGGAAAGAAAATTTTATTAATATTGAGAAGTTTCCCAAAATTGGCAGCAAGATAATGTGGACCTTTTGAAATATTAGAAAATATAGGGTCAGTTGCATACATGCTAGCATTTTTTGCATCCATGAGAGTGCATAATGTATTTCATGTATCATTACTAAATAAATATGTTCATGAATCTATTGACATAATTGATTGGATTGTGATCTAGGTGGAGCACGAAAGGGATTTTCGGGGGGAACCTATACGCATTCATGATTGAAAAATTAAATTTCTCTGGAACAAATAAATAGGGTTGGTAAAGGTTCAATGGACCTGCTATGGTCTTGAATATTCTACATGGGAGCACAAAGAAAACATGCGGGAAGGTTACCCACAAATTTTTGACAATTTTGAATAAAACATAAAGCAAGGCTCCATTTTGAGCAGCTAGAGTTCCAGAACCACATCTCAGGGTCCTAACCAACCTACATTGGGGTCCCTGATAAAATAATGGCACATTCCTTGGGTCATCCCTGATAAAAGGATGGTACATTCCTTGGGTTATCCATAATAAATGAATGGCCTGTTCCTTGGGTCCACGAGTTGAGAGGAATATGAGATTTTGTTTGGAACTACTATTAGAGTTGTGAAATTGTAGAATTTTATCTCTTTAAGCATTGTGGTGTAAATTTGTGTATGTATGTATATATGCATAGTGTGCACTGAGGATGAAACACAATTGTAGGGGAGGGGAATGTAACATCCCCACTATACTCTATAGTTTAATTAATGTTTAATGTATATATAATGTGTGGCTACAACCAAGCGATGTATATGTGAAATGTATTTCTAAATTTTAATAATAAAATGTGATGTCAACTGCTAAGGGGACATGGAAATATATGGGGGATAAATTAATCCACAATAAAGGGGAGGGCCAAGGAGAATTTCTAAGAGAGGGGCCCGAGGGGGAATTATTGATGTCTATCAGTTTCACCCACATTCTTGAATTTTATTATCATTATGTATTAAACTCTATTTTATGATTGAGTGTCCCCAAACCCAATCATTGAATGCATGTAAGAGGGTGGGTGTGAGAAGTCACATCCCATAGTTATTGGGAGCATGGGGCCTAAGTAAAATCAGTTTGGGGAAGCATGTGAGTCAAACAAGCAAGACAAAGGAGAGAAATTCATATTGGTTGTTACAACAATTTTAGACAATAAATATTTTTGCGTGAACAACAAGTAGAGAGAAAGAAAGAGAGCTAGGAGCTAGAGAAACCATGAATGGAGGATTCTATAGCACGCTAGAGAGTTTTTGGAGTGTTTTGGAGATGAATATTGAAGAGCCAAGTTCTCATGCCTGAAGAGTGAAATTTTGTGTCATTTGCATTATAACAACAAGTGTTTTTTGTTGTTTTTGCTAGTATTTTTCTTAGCAGTGAGTTCCCTTGAGTTCCCAAGAGAGAGATTCCTAGTTACATGTGCCAGAGAGACCCCAATAAATGAATGGGATGATCAAGGGACTGATATTAGTGAAGGGTTAGATTCCTTGGGTTGGGAAAGTCAAGAGGAAGAGAGTTGGTGGAAAATTGAGATTACTAGTGGGTTGTGGGTTTTCTAAATTGTGAGTGGACAATGAGAGACCACTCCATTTTGTGGATTGCTAGCCCCATCTCGGGAGTGACTTGTTGTTGATATTTGAAATGAAAATTATGTGGTTGGGTAGAACATTTGTCCCAAGTATCTGGTTTCACAACATAATCAAAATATAAGTGTTTTATTTGTTTATGTGTTGTGTTTATGAGTTAAATTGTTGTGCATGAACTCTGTGTATTTGAGAAGGATCTATATGTTGTTGTGTTAAATTATTAAACTAAATTTCATGTTCATTTTATCATTCTATAGATGCATCAAAATAATGGTATCATTAGTAGTTAAATATGGCTATAATCCGTAGTTGTTAAGTTACAAGGAATTAATTCGCAGTAAATTTTGATTTTTATGAGTTTTCCACACTAATGGACCTCAGTTGGGATGGGGGATGTTACAGATGGAAAATAAATGTTGTGATCCAACAATGCATATTAAATGAATAAAATTATTCATCAAGGATCAACATAAATTTCAAGCACATGTCAAAAAAATTGTTTATATATTTCAATCAAAGAATTTAAGAAACCGAATTCCTTTTTAACTAAGTCCCTATAATTATTTTTTAGGATTGTTATCGCATGGATCATAGCTTGGGAAAATATCAACCCAAAAAACAAAGGTGAGAAAACTATGGGAGTACCTACCAACTATCACCTTAGATAGACACTCCCCTCACTTTAGTGATGACACAATCACCACAATGGGGGGAATCTCAATGACCCTAGGGGGATTGATATGATGATGAATCAACACCCCTATAGGTCAAGTTTTTAGATGAATAAAGTCTTGATAATGAGTCTTGTAAGAAGGTGAATGCTTTCCAAGTTTTAAATATCTGCAAAACAATGTTATCCGTACCTGGAACAAGACAAAAGATGATAAACCAAGCCTTTAATCAAGGGGATCAATAAAGAATCCTTGTTTTCCCAAATTGCATCAGTATATATATATATATATATATATATATATATATATATATATATATATATATATATATATATATATATATATATATATATATCAACAATGAATTATGTTAATAGCTACAAATTTGACCATCCAAAATCTAATACAAGATATCAAAAATAAAGCTAGCAATGACTAGTCAAACTTCCAATGATTAAAGAAAGACTTTGGTGGTGATTAGGGGGTTGTTATGTGATGTTATCATCGAGTATTTATAACAGCCTAATTTCTGTAGAAATCAATTTCTACATCAACAACTTCTAGCCACCAATATCAACAAACAATCCACCCAAAAGATAGCCAATAACAAGTAGTTTAATGATGGCATCTTGCAAGTGAATTTTAGTGGTAGAATAATGAGAAATTGATGAAGAAAATATTATTTTGCAGTAGCCCTAATGGTTGTAGCATTAATTTTTAAAAACAAAGATAATTACTAGGCCAATCAAGATGCCCCTAGGGCACAAGAAGATTTATAGCATGTAGAATAAAATCCAACTTAGACAATTGTAATATCTTGATATTTCACGTATACCAATGCAATGATATTATATCCCCAATGAAAGTAGATTAGTGACTTATCAATTGATTTAATAGATTCTCATGTGTAAGAGTTAGGGTTTGTTACTTCTCTAGGGGTGTAATCCCTTCTACTCCCTAGAGCAAACAAATCCTAGCAAGGTAAATCTACAAGGGTGTAAGCACTTTTACTCCTTGCAGAAACCTTTGCAAAGTAGCTTATTAAATGATAACAAAGTAGATCTTTATGGAGGGTGTATTCCCTTATACTCCTCCAAAGGTTTAGATAAATTTATCTTGAAACAAGAAGAAAACAACACAATTAATGCAAAAGTTTCTTACCAATTCCAAGAAAAGCATGAAGAAACCCTTGCTTATCAAGAATATTCCACCAACATACCAAGAATAAATCATCCAAGAGATAGAGCCTATATTCTATTCACCAAAATAAAAGAAAAATCATCCACAATGCACCAAGAGAGAGAGAGAGAGAGAGAGAGATTCCCAAATAGGGAGAAAATTTCAGCCAATGTTATGTAATTCTCAAGTGAGAATTATGTTCAAATGAAATAAAAGTGACCTTTATTTATACAAGATCACTAAAAACCAATTTGTCTAGTTTTCCAAAAGTCAACATAAAATTAGAGAGGCTGACCCTCCCTATTTTTCCTTTACAACTTAAAATTACAAATACTTAAAGTAATTTCCCCTTTTAGGGGTGACATCATGCTCTAAAGGGTGACGCTAGGCCTCTTAGAGAGATGTTGAGCCCTTTGGTGAAGATCATTTGGAATCCAAAGCATGTGCCCTTCCACCAAGTGTTCTATTGCATGCCAAGTGTCTCTCTCTCTCCATCAAATCATGTCACACCACCATCAACCATGAGAACCCCATCAAAAACCCTAGCTTCCATGTGACGTCTAGGGCATAGAAGATGACGTTTTAGGCCTTCCAAGGCCAACGTTGAGGTGCAATGAGATAGCATGTAATCATCTCATGGTTTCCAAGTGCATCCAAAGGAAATTTTCATCCTCCCAAGTGTCTAATGGGAGGGGTGCATCATCTAGCCTGTGGGATTCATGCCCCTTTGAAGGTCCAAGTAACCTTGTGCCTTCATGATAATAATTTCACCTAGAAAGGCCCTAAAAAGACAAACAAATTCACCCTCCAAGGGTCCACAAGTCACAAGTATCATTCTGATTAAGTCGTACCTAATAAGAGAACCACCAAAACATGTGCATCAAATCCCCCCTTTCCAAAATAAACAAATGCTCAAAGACCTTATACAACTTTCCAAATTTAAATATGGGAGGGTATTCATGGTGACCTATTGTCGGGTAGATCATTCCCCAAGTAAAGGAGTGTTTCCCAAGAGGACCCTTTTTAAGTCATGTAAAAAGTATGAGGTGGATGGGGGTATGACTTCTAGGCATGGGGTTTCTTGACATACAAGGGCTCATATTGTCTCATTTATGAGTGTCTGTGTAGAGGGTGCACTTTCTCTTGAGTTACCAACTATTTAGGTGATATTTTTCCCAGAACTATTTTTATCCATCTTTCCAATCCCTGCTTTCATTTATTTATAATTTTCTAGTCCCCTTTACAAGGTTTTAAGAAGTGAGATTATCCCTTGTCTCTTCAAACCCCTTCTGAAAACCCTAGGATGGAAACATTGTTTTTATGCGACGTGAGTCTCTAATCACTCTAGGATGGACACAACCTTATTTCTATTGAAATTTGAGTATGAAAGAGATTGAAAATATTGATCATATAACAAACTTGAGTTCTCAAGAGGGTATGCATCACAACTTCCAAGGTATGACTGGAAATCAACACCAGCATTTTGAAAAATTTCATCCCCTGGTGGATGAAAAAGGTTTTTGATCATATCATCATTAGGCTACCATATATATGGATCATCCACTTGTGAAAATAAATCCTCTAAAGGAAACATTTCTACATTCTTTATCTGAAAGGTGCCCTCAATGTCGTAGATGGGATTTCCACAAAAAATGAAACAACCCATGTCCTATCTACGGATCCCAATATGTATAAAGGTGTTTATACGATCATAAACCATATCCAAGGGTTCCTTCATAAGACCATCTTTATGACTAAAATTGAGCATCTCTTTGTTTTCATGTATAGGAAGAACAAAGGCCAGGGCAACTTCAAATGGATTTACAACATGATGCACTTCATGGAAGTCTTCTTCATCATTGAAACTGATTTCTTATTCAACTTCATGTGCAGAAGGAAGGAATGAATGGAAAAATTCACCTACATCAAGTGGAAGAATGAATATCAATGTCTCATTCGGGTTCTCAACATGTTGTGCTTCACCTGAAACTTCTTCTTCTTGGTATCTTTCCTCATGGACCTACTCTCTGGAAAAAACATTATATTGATCTTTAATGAGTTTTGAGACTTCTTTAGGCATCAAGAATGATCGATCTTGAGATGGAAGGCCTTCTTGGTAATTGTATCTCTTTATCACAACATCACATAGTGACTTTACTCTGAAATAGGCAATGGAAACCTCCCATTCCATGTTTAGAGTAGGATTTCTCTCATAATTTTGAAGGATAGTGCTGTATTCTTATTTTCTTTGCACATATAACTTGACAAGGAAGTCTTTACTATGGTAGTGCTCAAGTAATTGTTCACAAAAATCATTGTCTTCTTGTATGTTTTCATTGAGGCACTTGAAACGTTCATCATTACTATCATCCTCTTGTTCCTAAATTTTGTTCTCAATAGGATTTGGAAGAAATATTTCCCTCAAACCTTTAATAGGATTCAAAGGAAACAAGCGTTCAAGGAAAGCATCCTCAAGGTCTTGAATAGTATCTTCAAACTTCTTAGTTGTAGGGCCCCAATACTTGAGGAAATATCGGATAAGGATTGTTGAAGAAAATATACTTTTAGGGTTGCAATAATGTTTGATCCAATCTCTTTTCTTTTCTTCAAGTGACAAGAGAAACAATAGTACTATCACATCTTCTTGTTCTACACCAAAACATAAAACAAATTAAGTAAATTCAACAATATGCACAACAACCAAAAATGGATCATCGTCAAACATAGGGATATGAATCAACCATTTCTTCAGGAACTTGTTTGGATAACAATAAATGGATTTAACATCCAAGGCTTTGTATGCCTCATGGAAGCACCATAGAGACATGCTTCCATCACTTAGATAAATACTTCAATGGAGTCACTAGATGAACTCAAGGCTCATCAAGAATGAAAAGGGAACTTCCCTAAAATGGAGTCGCTAGGGAATCTATGGGGAAAGGCTTTTGGAATAACTTTCCAAAGTGTCGTTAGGTCTCAAAATAGGATTCAAAAACGTCCCCAACAATGATGCCAAAATTTGATCGCACAGATGGTAGCTTGGGAAAATCCCAACCTAAACCACAAAGGTGAGACAACTATGGGAGTACCTATCCACTGTCACCTTAGATAGACACTCCCCTCACTTTAGGGATGATGAAATCACCACAAGGGGGGAATCTTGGTGACCCTATAGGGATTGATATAGAAAGTGAGATGATGATGAATGAGAACCCCTATAGGTCAATTTTGGAGATGAATAAAGGCTTTATAATGAGTCTTGTAAGAAGGTGAATGGTTTCCAAGTGTCATATATATACAAAACAATGTTATCCTTGTCTAGAAAAAGACAAAAGATGATAAACCAAGACTTTAATCAAGGGTAATAATGATCGGGATTTAGGAGCAGAACGAACTGATTAACAAAATGAATACAATAAACATGAAGATATGAAGAATAACACAAATATCTAGTGAACAATATCTTCTATTGAATAATGAAATAGGTTGAAACTATAAAACTGCCGAACTGAAACACTTGCTCGAATTGTGGTAGTTATCTTTGAGAAGAGATGTGGCTACTACGCACATCCGTCTAAGAAGAATGAATTACAATGAGACTCTAGAGGCCTTTTTGATATTACTCATGAATGATAAAACCCTAGACATCCAAAAACCTAACCCTAGGAGGTGAAACGTCAAAAATCATGTGGGCCCCAATGGGTAAATTGGTACCTCAACTTCTCGGGGTCGTAACTTTTGCATACGACCTATGTTTTAGGCGTGTGATAGCCCATTGGAAAGGTATTTTAGAGAACTAAAAATTACACCATCAAACTTTGAGTTCATCTATAGTTTGACTGTGGTGAGCAAAAAAACATTGTTTAGGCCTCGAAAATGGCCCTGGAAGTACATCAAGATGTGTTGACATGAAAACATACAAAATAAGCCAGTTGGATTAGGTGAGAGGCCACCAATATCCACCTGGAAGATATGTAGGGATTCAAACAGTCCCATAAGTGTAGAACCAACAATTACAAAGAAGTACAAAAGAACATGTTGAACTAAAAATGAACAAGAGGAGCCAGTGGGAATAGGTGGGTGGCCATTAATAGCCAACTGGATCAATCCTCCCCCTTAGGAAGAAATGGTCTCCATTTCATTGAGTTCCCCCATCAAGTGAGGAAACGTCTATAGGATTTGGCCCCGGGTGTGCCACTTTCCTTGGTGTAGGAGTTTCCATGCCTTGACAACCTGATAAATCTAGATCCTCTACTAGAGAGTGCCCTTGAAGTGTGTGTCCACTATTTGTTCAGTGGATGCTTGTTCCATGCAGTCAGGGTTGAGCTATGTTGGTTTCAGTTGTTATGCAATCTCTGAGGTGTCCAATAATGGTGGAAAATATGGTTGAAGGAGGTCCACATTAAACATTGGGTGCAGGCCAGGGAAGGGTGTAGCGTTGAGCTCAAAAGGATTTCTACCCATGACCTTGGTGATAGTTTAAGGCCCATAGCGAAGTGGGTGGAGCTTTCGATGGGGCCCTATGAGACACTCCTTCTGCAAATGTAACCAGAATTTTTCACCAACCTGAAACTTGTGTGGTACCCTGTGTTGATCATGGCGTTGCTTGTACTTAGCACTAGATTTATGAAAAATCTCTTGGACCTATTGGTGGATGTGTTGAATCTGCTCAATGAATTTGGTGGATTTTTTTTATCACAGAATAATCATGGGAAGAGTCTGTCGATGTGGTGGAAAGAGGAAGTGCAACATCAATGGGTCCTAAGGGTTGGAATCCCATCCCCACCTGAAATGGGATATGTCCGATGGAGATATGGAGAGCCCCGTTGTAATTGTGTTGAACATAGGGGAGACTCTCATACCATGTACGTGGATGCTTAGAGTTGTACATGCACAAAATGTGCAGAATCATCTGATTGATGACCTATGTTTGGTTGTCTGTTTGGGGGTGGAAAGAAGTGGATTTTGTGAGATTGGTGTCCAAAAGTGATGAGAGACTCAAGAAAAATGTGCTAAGGAACCTACTATCTCAGTCAGAGATGATGGTCTGTGGTATTCCAAATTGGAACCACACTCGTTCGAAGAATATCTTGGTCATGTCTTCCACTGTGATATTCTTCTTGCAGGATGTGAGGATGGCCATCTTCGAAAACTAATCAACGACCACAAATATGAAGTCATTTCCTTTGTTGTTGGACGGAAGGCTAGACATGTAATCCATTGAGATGGATTCCCAAGTATTCTCAAGAGTAGGATGAGGGATGTATAAGCCTTGCTTCTTGATGGTTGGCTTGGAAATGGCACAGGAAATGAAAGATCTGATATACGTGTTGACGTCCTATCGAAGTTTTGGCTCATAAAAATGTTTATGAAGAACGACCATAGTTTTCTCCATGCCAAAATGTCCTGCCATCCAATTGTAGTGGGATTCCCAAATCATCTTTTCATGCTCACTTGTAGGAACATAGAGATGTCCCAAGTGGCATAATAGTCCATCCTGAATGTTAAAATCAGTAACATTCACGCCTGTACCCAAGAGCTAATAGGTGGTGACGAAGTCCAGATCTTGTTGATAAAGTTGGGGTCACTCAGATGCTTCATGTCCACAGGAATGGAGCACAATGGTGAGTGTAGCCACAGGAGGTCGACTGAGGCAGTCAACAACATGATTTGAGTTACATGTCTTATACTTGATGTTGATATAGAACTGTTGCAAGTAGGTGGACCACTTCTAATGGTGGTCATTCTGCAATTTCCCCTATGTCTGTATGAACTACAAAGGATTGTGATCACTGTGTATGATCATCTTCCTTCCTAAAATGTAATGTTTCCATTGACGACAGGTTTGTACAATGGAATACATTTCCTTGTCATAGGTGGGTTATTTTCAGACAGTATCTGAGAGTGTCTCACTATGGTATGCCACAGGATGACTATGATGAGTGAGAATTGTGCCCACAACATAGTCAGATGCATTAGTCTCAATCTTGAATGGTTGTTGTAGATCGGGCAAGTAGAGTACTGGAGCTAAGAACAAGAGATGCTTCAGATCATCGAATTCTCGTTGTTGTTCCTTACCCCACACGAACTTGGCCCTACCACCACCCTTGGTCACATGGATAAGAGCCCATGTAATATGGGAGAATCCCAACACGAACCATCGATAGAAGTTGGCTAGTCCGAAGAAGATATGAAGATCGATCAGTGTGGTCAGGGTTGGCTAGTCACAAATGACTTGAATCTTAGATGGATCAACATGTACCCCATGCTCATCAACAATGTAGCCCAAGTATTGGACCTTGTTCATGACAAAAGAGCATTTTTCCAAGTTGGCATATAGCTTGTGATGTCGTAGAGTTCTCAAAACCTATTGAATTTGTCGCATGTGCTCCTCCCACATTCTGTTGAATATGAGGATTTCATCCAAATATAACACCACAAAGGATTTGGTGAAGGGTCTCAATACATCATCCATCAACCTCATGAAAGTGGTTGGTGCATTTGTTAAGAAAAAGGGAATGACTAGCCATTCAAAGATACCTTATTTAGATTTGAAGGTTGTACTCCATACATTAGTTGGTTCGATGGGAACATGGTGGTAGCCATACTTTAGGTCAATATTGCAAAAGAACTTTTCCCCCTTTAGCTGGTCAATAAGGTCATCAATCCTGGGAATGGGGTATTGGTTCCTGACTATGATTTTGTTTAAGGATTTGTAATCAATGCAGAGTTGCCAAGTCTTATCCTTCTTCTGCACCAGTACAATAGGGCTTTCGCAAGAGGAGGAGTTGGGTCTGATGTGCCCCTTTTGAAGAATCTCTTGGATATGACACCTAATTTCTTCATTTTCCATCAGCGAGCATAGATAGACTGGTCCATTAGGTAGAGGTGCGTCGGGGGTCAGATCAATTGGATGCTTGACTTGGAAGTGTGTCAGTACCCCTGTAGGTGAGGAGAATATGTCTCTGTATTCTTCCACGATCCCATCCACTTGCTTCTATTGCAAAGAGAGGCTCTGTGTAGAGGCCACATATGTGGCAGCGACCTTCTGCTTACTATGAGCACACATCACAAAGAAGACGAACTTCCCAGTCTGTGAAATGAACTTACTGCATTTCTTAGTATAGATTAAATAAATAGCATTAGGCAGTGCTACCTCTGGTATCCTGTACAATTTTCTACCCAAAGAAATAATAACACTATGGGGTCTAGAATCATATGAAACACGATGCTTCCACAAATATGGTTGTCCTAAAATAACATCACAAACTTCAAGGGAGAAATATCACACAATACCTCATCTTTGAAAGGCTTGATGTCGTAGGGAAGACGACATTGTTGGTTGACACAAAGATCTCTTCCTTGGCAAATCCAGCTGATGGTGTAGGGTTGCAGGTGCGGTTTCATTGGCAGGTCTAGCCACTTGATGAACTCTATTGAAATCAAGTTCTTTTGAATACCACTATCGACAATGAAGTGAAGCAGAGACCCATTTACCCACATCTGCGAGTGAAAGAGGCATCCCCTTCCTTTGGTTCTTCTGGTTCACTTGGCCGGAATTTGGTGGTAGAGACAATGGAACTAGGTTCAAAATCGATAATCCACTTCCCTCCTTCATGATTTGATTTAGAATTAGAATCGGCCTCTGACTCAAAAGCCTTCAGTTTGGCCATGAGTGACTACTTGGAGCGTCATTCTTCGGTGTTATGCTAAGGGATTTTATGGTACTCACACCATTTTCTTGTGTCCTTCTTCGCCTTCTTATTGCCCTTCTTGTGTTCTATGTTGTACTGGTTGTGCTCAGGTTGACCATATCATCTTGGTCCCTTTCTATATGGGTTGGGGCCGACTTTCCCCTGCTTCAACTGTGAGGGGTTTTCATATCCAAACTCTCGCCTTTTCTACTTAAATTTATGCTCAATCTTGACAGTGTATCTATAATTCGTGCCCAATGAGGGGATGTCTAGAAACTCCATTTATGTTTGAATGTATCTATGCAAACAACCGTGGTATTTTAGCACTAGATGACGCTCAGAGTCTTCGATACTCAATTTGGTGCACAGGGTATGGAAAATATTGGTGAAATTTGGTATTGTCTAGTCCCTTTATTGACGTAGGGTGGTCCATCTGGTGTACTAGTCCTCGTAGCTTCCAACAGGGTAGTATTGTTATTTAATGGCATCCCGGAAGGAATCCCATGTCAAGGGCACCACAAACATTGCAGATTCCTCTATGAATCTTTTCTCAGAGTAAGTATCCCACTAGTCTTTAACATGGGGAATGGCCTTGAGGAGTGCAAAAGTGATATTTTACCTATCGGAAAAATTGTGGACCGAAAAATACCCTTCGATGAGATTCAACCATTTATTTACAACATCCACATCTATCAGTACTTCAAATAATGGAATATTAAAATTTACATGTACCTTGAAGGGGGTTGCATAGTTGCTTGATGAAGATGCTTCTCTTGTGGGCAACCATCGAAGGATCTAAGTGAAGTTGTCCATCATTTCATTCATGTTTCGTGTGAGGGATTCCTCAAGAAACATTTTAATAGGATCTCCTACTCCATCATCTTTATTTTTGTCCCCCATGGGTTGTTGTTGGGTTTGGCGGGACCGATCTTACAATGGATCGATTGGTTTGATTCCAACTTCTTGTACCCAGATCTTGTTGGGGATATGAACGAAGAAAAATAAATAAAGAGAAGATCACTCTGATACCACTGATCCAGATTTAGGATAGGAATGAACTAATTAACAAAATAAATACAATAAACATGGAGATATGAGGAATAACACAGATATCCAGTGAACAATATCTTTTATTGAGTAATGAAATAGGCTAAAATTGTAAAACTGTAGAACTGAAACACTTTCTCGAATGGTGGTAGCTATCTCTGAGAAGAGATGTGGCTACTATATGCATCCGTCTGAGAAGAATGAATTAAAATGAGGCTCCATAGGCATTTTTTATATTACTCATGAATTCCAAAACCCTAGACATCCAAAAACTTAATCCTAGGAGATGAAACATCAAAAGTCATGTGAGCCCTTATGGGTAAGTTGGTACCTCAACTTCCTGGGGTCGTAACTTTTAATTACGACCTTTGTTTTAGGTGCGTGATAGCTCGTTGGAGAGGTCTTTAAGAGAAATACACATTCCACCATCAAACTCTGACTGTTTCTATAGTTTGACTGTGGCGAGCCAAAAAAACATTGTTTAGGCCTCCAAAACAACCCTGGAAGTACAACAAGATGTACTGACATGAAAACATACAAAATAAGCTAGGTGGATTAGGTGAGAGACCACCAATATCCACTTGGAATATGTGTAGGGCTTCACACAACCACAAAAGTGTAGAACCCACAATTACAAAGAAGTACAAAAGAACACGTTGAACTAAAAACAAACAAGAGGACCAATTGGAATAGGTGGGTGGCCACCAATAGCCAACTGGATCAAATAAAGTAAGAATATTTTCTCTCCCAAATTGAAGCAATGAATGATGTTAATAGCTGCAAATTTAACCATCCAAAATCTAATACAAGATATCAGAAATAAATATATCAATGACTAGTGAAACTTCCAATGATTAAAGAAAGAATTTGGTGGTGATTAGGGGGTTGTTATGTGATGTTATCAGCAAGTTTTTATAACATCCTAATGGTCGTAGATTTTTTTTTATACAAAATCAACTTCTAGCCACAAAAATGAGAAAATAATCCACCCAAAAGAGATCCAACAACAAGTAGTTTAATGATCCCCAGATGGGGTGATATTGGAGGACAAATGTCAAGAGGACCGGATAGACGACAACCACCGTGGCACTAACCACGTGATAGACACGAGCCTCCCCCTCTCGCCACCTTCATGCATTTAAATCTACCTCGCATGAGCCAGGGAGCCATTAATATCAGTGCACCCTGCTCTGGCTATCCATCCCTTCGATGGATCAGCGCCATGGCTTTGAATTTACTCTGTGCATGTGTTGGTTTGATGAATCACACCAGTGATTTTGGTATTATGAATTGAAACAGGTGCATTGGAAGCCTCATACTCTTGTGGCCAGATCCTTCATATTTTTTATTTCCTCTCAGTTGCTCCTGCACCACTCATCCTTCTCTCATGTGTGTTTTAACCCTCACTGGGTCTCATAGATACCGAGACAAAGGGGGGAATCCAAGTGAGGCTCGACATGGTAGCCCAGACGACTGCGCCCAACTCTCTTCCCCCCGCCCACACCTTCCATAGCTATTCATCCTCATCTCCCTCCTCTTCATCCTCTCTATAGCATTCATGCCACAATCCCAACAACCTCCCGCCCCTCTCGTCGCCTTCTGCATGTAGGTTGGAGTGGTTTGATCTCTCTGGAAATTCTCTGGGATTTAACCAAGTCCCCTCAGAGATTTGGCCTCCGCTTCACAATAACTCCTAGATGTACCTCCCAATTCACCCGCGTGCTCGCCAACTCAGTCTCCCCCAACCCGACCAAACTACTCCCACACCCACAATGATGGCTATGAAGCCAGCCATGGCTCACAACAACGGCCTCACTCTGTGATGTCCCATTCCCAAGAGTAGGCCAG
>ML834360.1:26727-42178 GCA_009831015.1 Picea engelmannii
AGGGAGGAATTTGACCTAATTCCTCATTATGCATTGTTATGATTTGATGTTGCGAGTTGCTAGAGGAGGAATAGAGTCGACTTCATTGTTTTGTGGATTTATGGAGGAAACCACCACCATTGATCAATTTCGATGTTGAGAGACACACCCTAGCCCATCGGAGATACCATCGAGGCATTTCACCGTTCTATTAAGGAGTATCCAATGCAAAGTGCGCAACTCAACTAGTGAGGGTGAAAGTCAGATTGAGGGTTTGTGGAGCTACACAACGTCCTAGCCCAGATTGCAGTTTCCTTCCGAACCAGATTGAGATCCATCCAGAGTGCTCATATTCAGCCAGTTTCCATCAGATTTTGATGGTGTAATATTGCAGGGTGCATCATCCAGCCATTTAGGGAGCAACTGTTTCGGCAGGACATTTGAGGTTGCATACGGAGCATTAGAGAAGATCTGGGGAAACCCTTCTGACCCAGTTCCACATTTGGCGAGACAATCATTTTGAGTCCTATAGAAGTATATTCTATTGGTGGAATCATTTGGGGCGCATCCAGTGTCCCAGGAGGTGCGAAACCCCCCCAGGGGTCCAAATCCAGTGCCTCAGAGACCAGATATGACATCTGACACTCATCCATTTCATTCTAGAGGCTAGGGCACTTCTATTGGAGCAGTTTCTAGCTCATTCCAATATTCTATCCTTCCAGATGAATTTTCCAACTGGTAGCGATTACCGTACTTCTCCGAAATCACTTATTTTTTCCGATCTATCCGTGCATGCATCAGATATGCCTTCATCTTCTGATCACATGTATTTTTATGTTATTTTCTTGTATTCCAGTGACAATCCATGAGATATAGCTGACGATTATACTCTATATTTCCAGTATGTTATTGTATTTCCATGCTTGAGTTGCATAATACATGTTATTGGCAGTTGATGTTCTTTACTTCCGCATGCATCATTTATATACTGTTTAAACCATAAATACGCAACATGCACATGCAATAACCGACATGCACATGCAATAACCAACATTCACATGCAATAACCATAAGTATCTCAAAAAAACAACTGAAACGCATCCAGAAACCCCCAGTGTATCAGATCTGCGAGACAAAACATTAGATCAGTAGCAAATATCTTGATCAGCGGTATCATGGATATTTCAGTGGTATCAGAGCTTTAGTCCTGCTAGCCTATGACTAAAGATACTGAATATAGCAGAAGAACTCGATGTTTGTGAGAACGTAGGTGACGAATATGTCACTTACAACAGGCACATGGAAAGAAGGGATAGGCCTAACTTTCCTCCCTTCCCTCCCAGTTTAGAGGAAGAGGAAGAGGCACACAAAGAATCAAAGAGAAGAGCATAGCGTGAGGCTGAGCATGAAGTAGAGAGGAGGCCAGGTGACAGATATGAGTGACCATAGGGCAGTGGTAAGGCCCTCGTGGATCCAGATGTAGCCTTCATGCAGGTTATCAGTGATATGCTAGCTAGTCAGCGAACCATGTCTCAGTCTTTTTCTCAGGTAGCGGATAGACTGACTATGGTAGACATCCCAAGCACATAATCCCCACATGAAACACAGGGGAACTCAGGGGCAGGTAGTAGACCCTAGTCACCCACTCGCACATACACCTCTGTGAGTAGGATTCCACGTCCATTGTTTCCCAGTTTCCAGAGGGAACCCCTAGTAGTATCACAAATACCGATAGCACAAAGACCATTGTTGGCACAGGGGTAGACCCATGGTTCAACGCTCAAGAGCGCACCAACAAAACCCTAACTGCCGGCCCTTTAGGCAACACCTGCGAAGAATATGAAGTCTCACTCGAGGTAGAGGCATGGGTGGTTGCAGGGCTCAGATGTCTGCAACCGTAGCTGGGACATTGATCTGTGATTATATCTTTTATAGGGCACTTAGCATAGATCATTCATCAATATTTAACTCGTATGGTACTTCGCAGATAATATAGAGCATCGCAGTGAATACTTATACTAAATATGGTTCAGTACTTAGCCACATAAATATAGGTTAGGTTAAACGGATCAAGAACTAAGAATATTTTATATTGGATCTAACATTCATTCATATATCTTCAACACAAAGCATAACTAGATATACTTAATCACAGTAATCACTTAGCCAAAATGAAACAACACATTAGGTCGAAGCACAAAGCACAATACACATAGTTACCATGGTTCACCCCCACCCTAGGGCTACATCCATAAAAGCTTATTTATATTATCTCGGTCAAGCAATTACAACACAGAGATTTAATGATCTTTACTTCGCACAGGATAGAAGATCTGCGCAGCTCACTAGATCCTTCTTCCTTTCACTTCAACACAAAGCTACTACAACTTGCACTTAGCTTCTCAATCTCATGCACAGAGCACTTCAAGATACATCCAATCACACAAATCTAGTACTAGAACTAAGCCTTTAGCTATACATCACATAGATGTACTACTCTCTCTTCTTCTCTATTTACATTGCGTATTTATAGATTACAAAATGGGCCTAAGCATGGGTAAACCCACAGGTCGACTTCCCTTTCCCGTTACATCAACCCAAAACCCTAAAATGGACCCAAAAATAGGTCTTTCTTCCTTAATTTCTACTTCGCGTTGTGCTCCATCCTTGGCAAGATGTCGTAGTCCCAAAAATGGTCAAATATGACCAAGTACTCTTCAAAACTTGGTCAAGGTCCAATAGGCCCCCAACACTCACCTGTGACTCTTCCCGAGTCACTCAGGTCTGATTAATTCCACTTCGAATGCATCAAGCTTGGCTCGAGCTGCTTCGACCTACTGTAGTACAACAACCTCTTGTTTCGTAAATACCTAGATTACTATGTCATTTAGCGGTCCTTCTAGGCGTTGTTGTGCAGTGATGAAAACCTGTTCAAGTTCAGCTCCCTGGCTTTCAAGTTCAGCAAACAATTGGTATGCCTTCTCTTGGAGTGGTTTCAGTCGCTGAGAGACTTCCATCACTTTACTTTGCAGCGTGTGTACTTGTTGTTGGGCTGTGTGTTGTTATGCGAACCTCTTCATTCTTTCGACTGGGGTCACGAACTTCAGTTGCGCTTGTAGTACATCTGCATGCTTCTTTACTTCTTGGAGTTGTGCCTCCAATGTCTGCAATTTTGTATTCTTTGTGAGGGTTTCATAAGTCTATGCACTTCTAGTTCTTATCTACCTACATTCCAAAGCCAAGTTTTTTAACTGATCAACTGTGCTTCGAGCAGTGGCCTCTCTTAGATATCTTATCTCTTAGGGTGTCTCAGGTACGGTGCAGAGCTCCAGATTCGTGATGCACTATTGGATTTGCTGGATTAATTCTTCCAGTTGGGTCACTTGCTATGGAAGACGGTCTTCCATCTTCACTTCTATAATCGTCACAGAGCAAAGTGCTTTGTGAATCCTTTCCTGTACTTCAAGTTTCCCTGCTAGCAACTTGTCCTTGCTCTATTGTAACTGTGATTTTTCCTCTTCCCACTTCACTTGTAAGGCAAGATGCTCATGTTCTGCTTTCCTCTATTGTTCTCTATTTACACTTTGTTCTTGCACCAAAGCCTGGGTGGATTGCGCTATGTCTTCTTGAGCTCGTCGAAGGCAAGCTTCAACTTTCTTGGCGATCTAGCATAGCTATGTGGGCTCATTGCCTGTTCTCGATGTTTCGCTTATAAAGGGTGTTGTAGACACTTCTTGGCTGGGCTGGGGTGCCTGCTGCACTTCTTTGAGTTTTCCTTTGATCCGGATGAATAAATCCTCCTGCTTTGCTTCTTTCTTTTTTGTGAGCTCTAGTGAAACATCATTCATCGTGGCAATTAAGAAGTTGGAATCATCTGGGGTAAGGGTATTTTTAAGTGTGGTCCAGGTGGTCTTAGATTTTTTTCGGGATGAGGGCTTTGGTGGGGTAATCTTCCTTTTCTTGGAGGGATCTTCCTCGTCTCTAGGCAGAGTAACCTCACCTTTGTTCTTCTCAACTTCTATGCCCCCTAGTTCTTCATCATCACCTCCCTTTGCAAGTGAGAGCGAAGTAGTCTTCGTGGATGTGCTGTGGATATCTTGAACTTCCCCATCCTTCTTAGTCTTGTGTGGTCAAGGTGTATCTAGCATAGCTTCAGGGCTATCCACGTCAGACATATCTATGGGGTCTGTTGCAACGAGGAGGTTTGTTGACCATTCCTTGGTAATCTCCTCCAAGTCATCTTCTGTCAGTTTGTAATATGACTGGAGTTGTTGTTTGTGCTCATCCGTGTGCACTGTGATATAGGTGAAGTGACGGTCTGCGCTAAATTTCATCAAAAGTTTAAACTTATGAATTGTGTTGGGTGTGATGCACGGTGTAGACTGGATGGAATTATTCAATTGAGTGTAGTAAGCGTGGAAGACAACATTGGACTGCCACTGCTTGTTCATGTCGCTGGAGTACCACAACATACAGAACTTTGCAGCTAGTGGTTTGAAGGGTTCGATATCTGGAAAAGTGGCTCCCTAAGGTAGTTCCCAAGTGATGAAAGTGATGAGTATGAGCAACCGGCTAAAGTGGAATTCATACCCTTGGACCTGCACTTGTCTACAATCAATCTCTAGATGATTTATAAGGTACTTTTCCCAATTCATTTGTAGTCCCTCCATGCACTTCCCTACGAGTTCAACTACAAATCTGGTCACCTGTGTGGGTCTGTTCTTATGGACTAACTTCCCTGTGATCAGCTGGCAACCAAAGCGCACTGCTGCATTCTCAATGGAGGCTACCTTGTAACCTCATGTGTTTTTCTCTAGATTGCCATATGTGTATTTTATTCATTGGCCGAGAGCACGATCTGTGGTCTTTCAAGGGTAAAAGGCCTACGGGTCAGGTCCCTGCATGCTTATCCCAGTGATCCGATTGATCATAATCGGGTCCACAGTGATGCGGTGGTCCAACAATAGGTATCCTCCGTGGTAGCAGGACAACAAAAACCTGATGCATGCATTTACTTTTTGATGCCTCCTGAAATGTGGAATCTTCATTACGTTGAGGAGGGTTGACTACGTGAGGTTATGGGTCCATTTCTGCGGGAAAATCTTGGGGTTCTTTCCTTTTGTAATAGTCAAGTACTTGTGTAGGGATAGCATACTGTAAACCTTGCGATCTCCAAGGTTAAAATCACTAAATTTCAGCGTGGTGAGCTTCTCCTGGTCAACATGAACTATGCACGCCCCTTTTGGGAGGTACATAGTGACCACAACATAGTCGAAGTCTCTGGGTATAGTGTCTGGATTCACTGTGTCGATTAGTGGTGGGATATATTTAGGAAAGATGCTTGGGATCATTTTCATAGTGGAGAATTCATTTCCGAGCTTAGATCGCCTTTCTAAAGGCGGTCAGGAGGGTCCTGCTCGAGAAGTGGAGGGGGAAGATGGCAGTCCTCTCGAGGATGATGCCTGTACACATGTAGATATTACGTGCTCTGACATGACTCTCTCAGTCACTAAATCAATTAGAACTTCTTCAACAATTTTCTCAGCAACGTTGAGCTCGTCCGACATACAAACTTGGGTCAGCTAGCTCGAGTGAAAAATAGAATTCAGAGACTACAGTGAATAGTAAGGGAACAAGGAAATGACCTCAGGGTAATTAAATCTCAGGTTTCGTGCTCAAATTCTCAGTTAGCAAAAAGTATTCTCGGTGCATGGCACGATGAGTTAAGTAGGAAATCTCAGCAACGGTCTTCTTGCAATGGACATGGGGCCTTCATTAACTCTGTTTTATCCATTATGGTGCTATCCAATGGTCTAGTGGTAACCCATAACTTCTTTTCGACTCGTTTGGGGCGACAGTCAAACGAGTATATCGGTTCCAACGGCTATATTTCTTCATCATGGCGAAGTATTCTATGTCGTTGTTCTGATATCTCGGCGAAGCTCCAATTCTTCAATTCTTCTTGTTGTGAAGCATCCTCTAGAACCTCTTGTAACCTTACAGTATTAGCCCTTTTCTTTCTTAACTTTCTAGCCTTCTTCCTAGTGAGCTTTGTCTCAGTAATGCTTTTACCACTCTGATGCTTATCTTCTGTGGTCTTAGTTACTTTGTGTTATTGAAAGTCTTTCCTAGGGTTCCTTGATAATACTTCTTCTGTGTCAAAAATAGGTAACTCGATCTTCTACGGGTCCTCAATTGTTCTCTTAGCTTCAACATCGGAGTTGCTAATATTAAATATTTTTGATCTATTATTTTGTTCCTCAATCAAGTGCATGATCCTTCTGGTCATAAAGTATTTTAACTCTTGCTTCTTCTGTTCCAAAAAAATTTCTTCCTCTTTTCGTCTAGCTTGTTCTCTATCAATCCAAGGTTTTCCTATGAGCATGGTAAACATGGCACTGTCTTCAACAAATTTAATAATCTCAAAGTCTTCCTCTGTCGAAGTTCCATTGACAGTCATAGGCATCCAGGCGAGCCTTCCACATAGGTTTACTATCTTTTCTCTGAATAAACTTGTTCCTCCTAGGGAAGGGATCATGGTAGGGTTTCCTATAGCTTCCCAAGTTCGTTCTGGCATAATGTTCACTTGTGTATCTTCATCAAGAATACAGTCAATGTCGAAGTCCCATATTCTTTCTTCGACTTGCTCCTTTTCTTTGAAGATCTCTGATAACCTAACATGTTGGTGATCATTCAAGGTGTCTTTCATCTGTAGCAATATCTTTTATGATTCTTTCTGGGTTTTTGCTATGATCTTGGTCTCTTGATCTCCTTCAGGGTTTGCTTGCTCCATTTTTAGTTTCTCAAGTCTAGCAATCATTCTAGGGAAATCCAACACTTCATGGTCCATAGCCTTACAACAGAGGCAACTAGGTTTTCTCCCAGGGCATTCCTTAGCAATATGTTCCAGCCTTCTGCAACTATAACAGAGGGTTAATCCTCTCTTTCATTTAAATGTTCCCCAACTTCTTCTGTACTGCGCACCAGGTTCATGGTAGCTAGCCTGCAAAAGAATCTTTCTAGGATCCTACATCCACTTGTTAGTCCAGACATTATTTCGATGCATAGGTATAACATATCTATCATTATACTTATTAGATCTATTCATATCAAACTTTCTTTCATCTAGTAATGCCTTAGTTTTGAAGTTAGGACAAAATCTATCAAACATACCTAGATCCATGCTTTGGAAAAAAAAAAAAAAAATTCACTTATCTACAGAGCACAAAGCTTCCAGGTCTAAGAACTTTTGATTATTCTTACCTTTATTAGAGCACAAAACTTACAAATCTTACCTCTTTTCTGTAGATCTGACTTCTTTCTTTCAGAAATTTCCACTTTTACTTTTCTTAGAGCACAGAGCGTTCAGATCTTGCTTCTCTTATTCGGATTTGATCTTCCTTTCTTCAGATATGACCTTATTCTTGGTACAAATTTTCACAAGTTGAGTAAAAAGATGCGCACTAGGGAAACAGATCTACGCACAGAGATTTATTTTTCACAACATTTATTTTTCCTTAGTTCCCAGCAATCACAGTTTCAGGTCCCGACAACGGAACCATTTGTTGGCACAGGGGCAGACCCGGGGTTCAACACTCAAGAGTGAACCAAAAAAACCCTAACTACCGGCCCTTTCGGAAACACCTGTGAAGCAGATGAAGTCTCACCCGAGGTAGAGGTAGGGGTGGTTGCAGGACTCAGATGTCAGCAACCGTAGTTGGGACACTGATCTGTGATTATATCTTTTACAGGGCACTTAACATATATCATTTGTCAATATTTAACCCGTATGGTACTTCATAGATAACACAAAGCATCGCAGTGAATACTTATACTAAAGATGGTTCAACACTTAGCCACATAAATATAGGTTAGGTTCAACAGATCAAGCACTAAGAATCTTTTATATCAGATCTAACATTCATTCATATATCATCAGCACAAATCATAACTAGATATACTTAATCACAGCAAGCACTTAGCCAAAAGGAAACAACACATTAGGTCGAAGAACAAAGCACAATACACACATTTATCATGGTTCACCCCCACCCTGGGGCTACATCCACAAAGTCTTCTTTATATTATCTCGGTCAAGCAATTACAACACAGAGCTTTAATGATCCTTACTTCGCACAGGACAAAAGATCTGTGCATCTTGCTAGATCCTTCTTCCTTGCACTTCAACAAAAAGCTACGACAACTTGCACTTAGCTTCTCAATATCATGCAAAGAGCACTTCAAGATACATCAGATCACACAGATCTAGTACTAGCACTAAGCCTTTAGCTATACATCACATAGATGTACTACTCTCTCTTATTCTCTATTACATTGCCTATTTATAGATTACAAAATGGGCCTTAGCATGGGTAAACCCATGGGCCGACATCCCTTTCCCGTTACATCAACCCAAAACCCTAAAATGGACCCAAAAATAGGTCTTTCTTCCTTAATTTTCGCTTCATGTTACGCTCCATCCTTGGCTAGCTGTCGCAGTCCCAAAAATGGTCAAATATGACCAAGTACTCTTCAAAACTTGGTCAAGGGACAAAAACCGCCCACTCATGTCGAGGACATTGCAGAGTATCGGAGAGAGTATGCATAATTGGGCCATGACTTCCATCAGGATATGACCTTAGTCTAATATTGTGGACTCGGACTCAGGAACCACCCCAGAGAGCCAGAAAGGGGAGGACCACAACAACAACAACAATAGGGGCATAACATTGATTTCATTTGAAAAGTTGGTAAACTCACCATACCTTCTTTTGACATATCATCCAAATGCACCACTAGAGCTTGGGTACATAAACTAGACACCTACTACAAGATCAACTAGATGACCAAGTTGGACGCCATCAGTTTCACCACCTTACACTTGGAGGGTGAGGCACATGAGTGGTGGTATCACGGATTGGTGACATTGGGTCACAGTTGCATCACCTCCTACATAGATTTCATAGAGAGAATCATGGATAGATTTGATAGGAGGGATCCAGAGATCCATTTCAGAGATCTAGCCCAGTTGAGACAAACTGGCACAACAAAGGCATTCATCTCAGAGTTTCAGAGGGTAGCAGTGGTAGTGACAAACATATTTGAGCCTCGATTGGTCATGATATTAACAAAAGGGCTAACAAAACCCTTGATAGGATGGGTGAAGGCCTACCAGCCTCATACCTTTCAAGATGCCATCTAACACACTAGAGATTTGGTGGATTCAGTGCCAAAAACTAAACCCTTCACCAAACCCTTTGTTCCACAGAGAGACAAGGATCAGAAGAATCCTCAAAGGGAATGGAAGGGCAAGCCCAAATTGGATGATGATACACGATGGGAGTTGATGAGGAAGAAGCTTTTCTTCTATTGTAGAGACCCTTGGGTCTCAGGGCATAGATTCATGGGAAAGGGACAGATTCCACTACATCGAAGTGGAATCAGGCAATGAGAAGGAGGATGAGGATATTGAGGCACAGACAGATAGTGATCCAGAGACTGAGACCACTCATGATCCAGAGTAACATCCAAAGAAACCTCAGATACCAGTAAGGGCACAACCCAAGGAGGAGGCAAAACCTCGTAGAGAGGTGAAAGGGGGAACCATAGCCACCCTTTCAGGAGTACCTAGGTACAACACTCTTAGGCTCAAGGGCCTTGTATAGGGGCAACGCATGACAACTTTATTTGATGGTGGGGCCACCCACAACTTCATAGATGTGTCATTAGTAGCCAGGAGGGGGTTATGCACAGAGGAATTTGAGGGTTTCCATGTGGTAGTGGCTGATGGATACACGATGACATGTTTGGACATGATCCCTGACCTAGAGGTCAAACTAGGCAACTAAACCTTGACAAACACCTTCTATCTAATTGACCTATCATATACTAATGTTGTGTTAGGGGTACAATGGTTATATTCATTGGGAGAGATTGGGTTCAACTATCAAACATTGAGCATGAGCTTCAAAGATGCCAGTGGATCGCGAGTTGTGCTGAGGGGAATGTCTACAGGAGCACCTCGAGCAATATCGAAAAAGAGGATGGAGTAGATCTTTCATCACGGGGATGTGGCTTACGCAGCAGAGAGTTTGATCACCATGCAGAAGGATTTCGAGGGTAGGGAGAATTACCACGCATAGATCAGAGAACTTTTGGGTTAGTATGATTCAGTATTTGGGTCAATACCACTAGGGAGACTGCCCGAAAGGGGTTTTGAGCACATGATTGAGTTAGAGGCAAGGGCTACACCGGTGATTACAACACCATACAGGCACCCCAAGAAATTCAAGGATGAGATTGAGAAAGAAATCAAATAATTTCTTGCTATGGGGCACATTAGGCCCAACATGAGTCCTTTTGCATATTCAGTCGTCCTGGTACTAAAGAAGGATGGCACGTTATGGATGTGCATTGATTACAGAGCGCTCAACAAAAAAATGATCAAGAATCCTTACCCCATTCCATGCATAGATGAGCTAATGGATGAGTTACATGGGGCAATCTTCTTCACTAAGATTGATCTATGCTCAAGATATCATCAGATCAACATCAAGGAGAAAGACATTGAGAAGACAACGTTTTGGTGCCATTTTGGACACTTTGAGTTATTGGTCATGCTATTTGGATTGACCAATGCACCAACCACTTTCCATTCATGCATGAATCATATATTTAGAGGACAATTGAGGAAGTACATCATGGTATTCTTCGACGACATATTGATCTACAATAAGACATGGGATGAGAATCTAGCACATTTGGGGGAGGTCTTGGTATTATGCAAGCACAATATTTATATTCCAAGGAATCCAAATGTGAATTTGGCATGAGAGAACTACTGTACTGGGGGCATATCATCAGTGGGAAGGGAGTACAGGTTCATCAAGAAAAGATCAGAGCTATTTTGGATTGGCCAATGCCCAAGAATCTCACGAAGCTGAGAGGATTCTTTGGGTTATGCATTTACTATAGGCGGTTCGTCAAGGGTTTTTCAGAGTGGGGAGAAACAATCATAGACTTGACCAAGAAGGGTGATTTTCATTGGACAGAGGAGTCACAACGAACATTCAACAAAATGAAGGAGGTTATGAGAACATGCCCTGTTCTAGCCCTTCTAGACTTCTTGCAGTTGTTTGTCTTAGACTGCGATGCATCAGGGGTGGGGATTGGAGCAGTTTTGATGCAAGGGGGGCACCCCATCATGTTTGAGAGAAGAAATATCAACGAGTCGGAGAGACTCTATCCTATTTATGACAAGGATATGCTAGCAATCATGCATGCCTTAACCAAATTCATGCAGTATCTGGTTGGCAGTAGGTTTGTAGTGAAGACTGATCATAACAGTCTCAAGTATTTCCTTGATCAGAAATACCTCAATGAGAGGCAGCAGAAGTCGGTCTCAAAGACCCAAGCCTTTGAATTTGACATTGCGTATGTCAAGGGAAAAAGGAATATCATGGAAGATGCCTTGTCCAGTAGGCCAACAGGATGTTTGATGATGGACATTTGTACAGATTAGAAAGCTCATTTGTTGGTGGAATACTCCAAAAAAACAATAGCATGTGAGGTGATGGATGGACAGGTGATTGATGATAGATACCGGGTTCTTGATGACATCATTTTCTACAAGGACCGGATCTACTTGGTTCCAGAATCCACCCTGAAGGGGAAAATTCTGAAGGTATGCCATGATTCGCCTACAACAAGGCATTAGAAGTACTTCAAAACATATAGGCAGATCAGGGAGAGATTCTCATGGAAGGGTCTCAAGGATTATGTGTTGAAACACATACAAGAGTGCATGACTTGTCAGCAGAACAAGTCTAAGTAGACACACCCCGCAGGGCTATTACAACCTCTACCCATTCCAAAGCAAAAATGGGAGAGCATTTCCATGGATTTCATTATAGGCCTTCCTAGATTGCAGGGCTAGGACTGTATATTTGTGGTGGTCAACAGACTGACCAAATTTTCACATTTCTTCACCATACCCACAAACTACAAGGCCATACAGGTAGCAGAGTTGTTTTTCAGGGAGGTATTCTGGTTACACGGGTTACCCAGGCATATAGTCAGTGATAGAGATGGGCACTTCATCAACGCATTTTGGCAGGAGATTTTCAGGTTGACATGCATAGAGCTAACCACGAGTACCAGCTACCACCCACAGACAGATGGGCAGACATAGATCATAAAAAAATGGGTGGAGGGGTATCTGAGGAACTATGTGAGGGGGCAGCAACGCACTTGGGTGAGATGGTTACATATGGGTGAGTATTTCTACAACACAACTTACCATATGTCTATCAGGATGTCACTGTTCAAGGAATTGTATTGTTACGATGCACCCTCCTTTATGGAGATTTCTTTTGGGGACATCAGGGCCCCGGAGGCCAAGGAATTAGTGGAGGAGAGTTAGAGGATTCTTCAATAAGTAAGGGAGAACTTGCAGTCAGCTCAGAACTAGCAAAAGATATATGCATATTGGCACAGAGTTGAGCGCAGTTTTGAGGTAAGGGATTTGGTTTTTCTGCGATTACATCCATACAGACAGTCCTCCTTGAAGAGGAGCAGAGAAGAGAAACTGAAGCCAAAGTTCTACAGGCCATACAGAGTCATCAGGAGGATAGGCTAGGTGGCATACGAGCTAGAGCTACCGGAAGGTAGCAAGATTCATAACGTCTTTCATGTATCTTGCCTTAAAAAGGTTGTGGGACAACATGTTAGCATTTTAGAGGACTTGCCACCCTTGGATGAGGAGAGTTAGCTGGAGCTAGTGCCAGAGGAGGTACTAGAGCAGAGAGAGTGTATATTGAGGAGCATAATCATCAGGGACTACTTGGTTATATGGAGGGGTCTTCCAGTGGAGGATGCCAGATGGGAGGCAGAGCATATCTTACAAC
This sequence comes from Picea engelmannii, assembly GCA_009831015.1. Lineage (NCBI taxonomy): Eukaryota > Viridiplantae > Streptophyta > Pinopsida > Pinales > Pinaceae > Picea > Picea engelmannii. The sequence continues at coordinate 39,612 of ML834360.1, forward strand.
ACCCAGGATTGATGTTGCTTGAGGACAAGCAATCTTGGGAAGGGAGGATTGTGATGTCCCATTCCTAAGAGTAGGCCAACATGGAGTGACTTAGTAGTCTATGTGTTCGCATAGACTATAGTCAGGAACAAACATGGAACAATATGGAGAAACAAGGATGAATTGATGGCTAAACGATGAATTAAGCCAAAATACTTAGGAAAAGTCACTTAAGCCTAAGTCAATGAAGAATTAGAATGAAAAGGTGTTAAAGGGGGAATTAATTAATTAATTATTCACCTTAGGAGGAAAAGTGCCTATCTTAAGTGAGTTCAATGGTGAATTAGATTGGGAATGGTATAAAGGGAGGAATTTGACCTAATTCCTCATTATTCATTGTTATGATTTGATGTTGAGAGTTCCCAGAGGAGGAAGAGAGTTGACTTTACTGTTTTGTGGATTTCTGGAGGAAACCACCACCATTGATCGATTTTAGTGTTGGCAGACACACCCTAGCCCATCGGAGATACCATCTAGGTATTTCACTGTGCTATTCAGGAGTATCCATTGTAGAGTGCACAACTTAGCTAGAGAGGGCACAAGTCAAATTGAGGGTTTGTGGAGCTGCACAAGGTCCCAGCTCAAATTACGGTTTCCTTCCAACCCAGTTGAGATCCAGCCAGGGTGCTCAGATTGAACCAGTTTCCATCAGATTATAACAGTGGAATATTGCAGGGCACATCATCCAGCCATTTAGGGCGCAACTCTTCCAGCAGGACATTTGAGGTTGCTGACGGAGCATCAGAGCAGATCTAGGGAACCCTTCCGACCCAGTTCCTCATTTGGCGAGATGATCGTTTTGAGTCCTATAGCAGCATATTCTATTGGTGGAATCATTTGGGGTACATCCAGTGTCCTAGGAGGTGCGCAAACCCCCTAGGGGTCCAAATCCAGTGCCTCTGAGACCATATTTGACATCCGACACTCATCCATTTCAGTCTAGAGGCTAGGACACTTCTATTGGAGCATTTTCCAGCTCATTCTGATGGTCTATCCTTTTGGACAAGTTTTCCAGCAGGTAGTGGTTACCGTACTTCTCTAGAATCACATATTTTTTCCGATCTATCTGTGCATGCATCAGATCTGCCTTCATCTTCTGATCACGAGTATTTTTATTCTATTTTCTTATATTCCAATGATGATCCATGAGATCTAGTTGATGATTATACTCTATATTTCTAGTATGTTATTGTATTTCCATGCTTGAGTTGCATAGTACATGTTACTGGGCAGTTGATGTTCTTTACTTCCACATTCGTCCTTTATATACTGTTTAAACCCTAAATATGCAATATGCACATGCAATAACCGACATTCACATGCAATAACCAACATGCACATGAAATAACCATAAATATCTTAAACACACAACTAAAATGCATCCAGAAACCCTCAGTGTATCAGATCTGCGAGACAGAACATTAGATTAGTAGAAAATATCTTGATCAATGGGATCAGGGATATTTCACACTCCTGCGTCGACTCGTGTGGTGAATCTAGATATAATCTACAAGTAGGCCTTGCTTCAAGGCCTCATCTTTGAGTTACGATGAGACCTAGATGACCTACGGTTTCGTATGGAGATTCTGGACGGGAAAGCAATGCAATTCTTGCAATTGCTCCAAGCATTTCAGGGTGTTTTCCACCCTTTTGCCAGCGAAGCACATGAAACAGAGGTTGTTCCACCAATCCTTGCACCATCTTCGCATGGGACTATGGAGGATGTGATACCAGTCGAGGAGGAAGACGCGACACTAGTCGAGGAGGAAGCATCACCTCTCGGGGACCCAATGCCCTACGCCACCTCCATGGATGCGTGGCCACACTACAACCTGCCACCTGAACGCACAGGTGTCTCTTTTATGTTTTTAGGTTGGCGAGTTATATAACTTTTATTTTTCCACATAGATGCTATAGTGATATTTTGTCCGTGTTAATTACTGTCAATGTTAGAAGAAAGGTCAAGTTGGTTACCCCCAAGGGGCTGTAATTTTTTGTTTTTAAGACTTGTCATGAATATTAGTGTAAGACTTGAACTCTGGACCGGTTCGGTTGGTTGAGCTGGTTTCCCTTTGGGGTATTTCAGTGTTTACAGCCCGAAACAAAATGATGACACTATAATCTTTGCTTTTGGCCGACTTTTTATACAATTTACTTACAAAAAAAAAACAAGTAGTTTAATGATGGAAGCTTGCAAGTGAATTTTAGTGGTAGAACAGTGAGAAATAGATGAAGAAAATATGATTTTACAGTAGACCTAATGGTTTTAGAATTAATTTTTAACAGAAAAGAGAATTATTAGTCCAATCAAGACGGCCCTATGGAACAAGAAGGCTTATAGCATGTAGAATCAAAGCCAACTTAGAAAATTACAATATCTTAATATTTCGCAATATAAATGCAACAATATTATATCTCCAATGCAAGTATATTAGTGCATTATCAATTGGGTTAATAGAGTCTATTGTGTAATAGCTAGGGTTTGTTACTTCTCTAGCGGTGTAAGGGCGTTTACTCCCTAGAGAAAA
>ML834361.1:0-15285 GCA_009831015.1 Picea engelmannii
GCTATAAGGCCGCGGACATATGGTAGCAGGTCCTGTGGATTCGGGAGCTGAACCAAGAGAGCTAATGCGAGTTAGGGAGGTTTTTCATGTATGGGAGATTAATTTCCAAAATTTTAAAAATATGATAGTGGGTGTGTTACAAAACTCTAAAAGACAAGTCGGCTCGGTAAAATAATTAATATCACAGTATTAGCTTCTAGAAGGACAAGTCAGCCTTAACAAGTGACAAGAACCACTATAAATAGAGGGCGCTCTAGCTCATTTGTACTCACACTCTCAAGTGTAGTGCAAGTTTGGAGTTGAAGCTGCAAGAATGAAAGGTGGATATTCTGGGGTGTTTTCTGGGATACTACAACATTGCCGATAGGCTGGTGGGAAAAGTTGTAGCATCTACAAATCTGTCAACAGGCTGGTGGATAGTATCGTAGATGCTACAATGTTGCCCATGGGCTTGTGGGAAGTTTTGTAGCATGATGCTACAACTCTACCCATAGGCCTGTGGGAAAAGTTGTAAAATTTATAACTCTACCCAAAACATTTACAACTCTTCCCACAAGCATGTGGGTAGAGTTGTAGATGCCACAACTCTGCCCACAGGCTTGTAGGAAGAGTTGTAGATACAACTATTCCCACAGGCATGTGGGAAGTGTTGTATCATATACGACTCAACCCACATGCCTATGGGAAAGGTTGTAGGTGGGAAGAGTTGTAGATAGATGCAACTCTGCCCTTAGGCTAGTGGGCAGATTTGTAGATGCTACAACTCTGTCCATAACTCTCTGGGAAGTGTTGTGGATGCTACAACACTGCCCACTCGCCTGTGTCCTGTGGGAAGAGTTGTAGACAGATACAAATCTACCCTCAGGATAGTGGGAAGAGTTGTAGATGATACAAATCTACCCTCAAGCCTGTGCGTAATGTTGTAGATGCCACAAAACTCCCCACTGGCCTATGGGCAAAGTTGTAGATAGATGCAACTCTACCCTCATGCGAGTGGGCAGAGTTGTAGATGTTGCAAATATGAACACAGGTCTGTGGGTAGACTTGTAGATAGATGTAACTCTGCCCATAGGCTAGTGGACAGAGTTGTAGATGCTACAACTCTATCCATGTTGTAAATAGATGCAACTCTGCCCACAGGCCTATGGGTAGATTTGTACCATCTATAACTCTGACCAGTGGCTTGAGGGAAGAGTTACATCTATCTAAAACTCTGCCCACTGGCCTGTGGGTAGAGTTTCCATGTGGCAACTACATGGAAACTCTGACCACGGGCCTGTCGGCAAAGTTGTATATAGATGCAACTGTTCCCACAGGGCAGTGGGAAAAGTTGTAGCATCTACACCTTTTCTCGCAAGCCTGTGGAAAGAGTTGTAGATACTACAATGCTTCCCATAGGTCGACTGGAAAAGTTGTAGCATCGACAACTCTGTCAACAGGCTGGTGGGTAGAGTTGTAGATGCTACAACACTGCCCACAAGCTTGTGGGAAGTTTTGTAGCATTATGCTACAACTCTGCCCATAGGCATGTGGGAAAAGTTGTAGCATCGACAAAGTAATAACATCTATAACTCTGTCGAAAACATCTACAACTCTACCCACAAGCATGTGGGTAGAGTTATAGATGCCACAACTCTGCCCATAGGCTTGTGGGAAGAGTTGTAGATGCAACTATTCTCACAGGCCTGTGGGAAGTGCTATAGCATCTACAACTCTGCCCATAGGATTATGGGAAATGTTGTAGGTGGGAAGATTTGTAGATAGATGCAACTCTACCCATAGGCCAGTGGGAAGAGTTGTAAATGTTACAACTCTGTCCACAAGCCTCTGGGAAGTGTTCTGGATGCTACAACACTGCCCACTCGGCTGTGTCATGTGGGTAGAGTTGTAGACATATACAACTCTACCCTCAGGCCAATGGGTAGATTTGTAGATGCTACAACTCTACCCTCAGGCTTGTGGGTAGTGTTGTAGATGCCACAAAACTGCCCACTAGCCTATGGGCAGATTTGTAGATAGATGCAACTCTATCCTCATGCCAATGGGCAAAGTTGTAGATGCTACAACTCTGACCATGGGCCTGTGGGTAGAGTTGTAGATAGATGCAACTTTTCCCACAGGCCAGTGGACATAGTTGTAGATGCTACAACTATTTCCATGTTGTAAATAGATACAACTCTGCCCACAGGCTAGTGGACAGAGTTGTAGATGCTACAACATTGCCCACGGGCCTATGGGTAGAGTTGTGGCATATATAACTCTGCCCACTAGCCTGAGGGAAGAGTTGCATCTATCTACAACTCTGCCCACAGGCCTGTGGGTAGTGTTTCCATGTGGCAACTATATGGAAACTCTGACCATAGGCATGTGGGAAAAGTTGTATACAGATGCAACTCTTCCCATAGGCTACTGGGCAGAGTTATAACATCTAGACCTCTTCCCACCAGCATGTAGGCAGAGTTGTAGATACTACAATGCTACCCATAGGCCAACGAGAAAAGTTGTAGCATCTACAACTCTGTCAACGGGCTGGTGGGTAGAGTTGTAGATATTATAACGCTGCCCATGGGGTTGTGGGAAGTTTTGTAGCATGATGCTACAACTCTGCCCAAATGCCTTTGGGAAAAGTTGTAGCATTGACAAATTTGTAGCATATATAACTCTACTGAAAACATATGTAACTCTGCCCACAAGCATGTGGGTAGAGTTGTAGATGCCACAAATCTGGCCACAAGCTTGTGGGTAGAGATGTGGATGCAAATATTCTCACAGGCCTGTGGGAAGTGTTGTAGCATATACAACTCTGCTCACGGGCATGTGGGAAATTTTGTAGGTGGGAAGAGTTGCAGATAGATGCAACTCTACCCTTAGGCCAGTGGGTAGATTTGTAGATGCTACAACTCTGTCCATAAGCCTTTAGGAAGTGTTGTGGATGCTACAACACTTCCCACTCACCTGTGTCATGTGGGCAGAGTTGTAAACAGATGCAACTCTACCCTCAGGCCAGTGGGCAGAGTTGTAGATGCTACAACTCTACCCTCAGGCCTGTGGGTTGTTTTTTAGATGCCACAAAACTGCCCACTGGCCTATGGGCAGAGTTGTAGATAGATGCAACTCTACCCTCATGCCAGTGGGCAAAGTTGTAGATGCTACAACTCTGAGCACATGCCTGTGGGTAGAGTTGTAGATAGATGCAACTCTGACCACAGGCCAGTGGGTAGAGTTGTAGAGGCTACAACTCTGTCCATGTTGTAAATGGATGCAACTCCGCCCATAGGCCAGTGGACAAAGTTGTAAATGCTACAACTCTACCCAAAGGCCTATGGGTAGAGTTGTAGCATCTATAACTCTGTCGACTGGCTTGAGGGAAGAGTTGCATCTATCTACAACTCTGCCCACAGGCATCTGAGCAGAGTTTCCATGTGGCAACTACATTGCAACTCTCACCACATGCCTGTGGGAAAAGTTGTACACAGATGCAACTCTTCCCACAGGCCAGTGGGCAGAGTTATAGATGCTACAACTCTACCCACAGGCCTTTGGGAAGAATTGTAGCATCTACAACTCTGTCCACTGGACTATGGGAAGAGTTGCATCTATTTATAACATGGGTAGAGTTGTAGCATCTACAACTCTACCCATTGGCCTGTGGGAAGAGTTGCATCTATCTTCAACTCTACCCACAGGCCTGTGCCCAGAGTTGTAGCATCTACAACTCTACCCACTGGCATGAGGGTAGAGTTGCATCTATCTACAACTCTGCCCATAGGCCAGTGGGCAGTTTTGTGGCATATACAACACAACCCACAGGCCTGAGGATAGAGTTGTAGCATCTACAACTCTTCCCACTAGCCTGAGGGTAGAGTTGTATCTGTTTACAACTCTTCCCACACGACACAGGCGAGTGGGAAGTGTTGTAGCATCCACAACACTTCCTAGAGGGTTGTGGACAAAGTTGTAGGATCTACAACTCTACCCAGTGGCCTAAAGTCAGAGTTGCATCTATCTACAACTCTTCCCAGCTACAAAATTTCTCACATGCCTGTGGGCAGAGTTGTATATGCTACAACACTTCCCACAGGCCTGTGAGAATAGTTGCATCCACAACTCTACCCACAAGCATGTGGCCAAAGTTGTGGCATCTACAACTCTACCCACATGCTTGTGGGAAGAGTTGCATATGTTTTCGGTAGAATAGTAGCATCTATAAATCTATCGAAAACATCTGCAACTCTGTACACTGGCCTGTGGGTAGAGTTGTAGACAGATGCAATTTTTCCCATAGGCCAGTGGACAGAGTTGTAGATGCTACAACTCTTTCCATGTTGTAAATAGATGCAACTCTGCCCACAGGCCAGTGGACAGTGTTGTAGATGCTACAACTCTGTACACGGGCCTATGGGTAGAGTTGTAGCATCTATAACTCTACCCACAGGCCTGTGGGCAGAGTTTCCTTGTGGCAACTACATGGCAACTCTCACCACGAGCATGTGAGCAAAGTTGTACACAGATGCAACTCTTCCCACAGGCTAGTGGGCAGAGTTGTAGCACCTACACCTCTGCCCACAAGCCTATGGGAAGATTTCTAGATACTACAACGCTGCCCATAGGACGGCGGGAAAAATTGTAGCATGTACAACTCTGTCAACACGATAATGAGTAGAGTTATAGATGCTACAACGTTGCCCACGGGCTTGTGGGAAGTTTTGTAGCATGATGCTACAACTTTGCCCACAGGCCCGTGGGAAAATTTGTAGCATCGACAAAGTTGTGGAATCTATAACTCTTCCAAAAACATTTACAACTCTGCCCACAAGCATGTGGGTAGAGTTGTAGATGCCAAAAATTTGCCCACAGGCTTGTGGGAAGAGTTGTAGATGCAACAACTCTGCCCACAGGCTTGTGGGAAGATTTGTAGATGCAACTATTCTCATAGGCCTGTGGTAAGTGTTGTAGCATCTACAACTCTACCCATAGGCTTGTGGGAAATGTTGTAGGTGGGAAGAGTTGTAGATAGATGCAATTCTGCCCTTAGGCCAGTGGGCAGAGTTGTAGATGCTACAACTCTGTCCACAAGCCTCTCAAAAGTGTTGTGGATGCTACAACATTGCCAAATTGTCTGTGTCCTATGGGAAGAGTTGTAGATGGATACAAATCTACCCTTAGGCCAATGGGAAAAGTTGTAGATGCTACAAGTCTACCCTCAGGCCTGTTGGTAGTGTTTTAGATGCCACAAAACTGCCCATTGGCCTGTGGGAAGAGTTGTAGATAGATGCAACTCTACCCTCATGCTAGTGGGTAGAAGGGGCTAAAGGCCCAGAAGGTAAAAGAAGCTGGTAAAAGATAAGAGCCATAAAAAATGAAACCTAGAGATGCCTCACCCAGGGATCCACGAGAAGGCAATAAAAAGCCTCTCAACAAGAAAGAAGACAGACCCGAAGAAAAATAACAAAACAAGACCTGGCCAAGAGGATAGGGGTTCTCATCACGAGCCAACCTATTATGTTCATGGGTACCTAGCAATATGACATTGCCATTATCTGGTTACCACGCCAGGGCAGTGACCTTTGGTTGCATGGCCAAGGGAAAGGGGGTCTCATCACAAGCCAGCCTTGTCATCTCTGTGAAGGTGCTTGTGAGTAACATTGTCAGCTCTGGTCACCATGCCAAGGCAGTGTCCTCTAGTTAGTCCTTGAAATAAATAAGAAAAATCAATAAAGAAAAGAAAGAACAAAGGCAATAAAGGGCTTGAAAAGAATTGCATCCATGACGGGTACAGCTCGCCTTCTACAAAGGCACCCACAGGTAATATAGTACATCCATATCTTTCATTGAAGTACTAACCCACTGAATTATAGCCTGCATATATTATTTTCTATTGTCTTGTTCCAGGTGGGTGTTCTCATTTGGGCATACACTTCATTTATTGGTTGATTAGCTGGACTTTTTGACCTTGGTGGTAACCTGTGAGGAGGGACTTTAACCTTAACCTTTATCTCTTTGCCTCTTCAAAACCCAAGTTACTGGGGACGTCCCCCTGGGCTAACCTCCCTAAATAGAAAGAACCTCCCCATTGAGGTGACATTGGGTGGGGAAGGTTCATGTTACGCCAGTTTGACCTCTACCTTCTATCCATTTGACCTAACTACAAACTGTGCGATAACAGAACCCATATGGAAACTTTGCATAGGCCTATGTGTAGAGTTGCAATGTAGTTTCCATATGGAAACTTTTCCCACAATCATGTGGTTAGAGTTTCCTATATGCCTGCCCACAGGCTAGTGGGTAGAGTTGTAGATAGATGCAACTCTACCCTCAGGCCTATGGGCAGTGTTGTAGATGCTACAACACTGCCCACTGGCTTGCCCACAGATTTGTAGCATCTACAACTATGCCCACTGGCTTGTGGGCAGAGTTGCATCCATTTACAACTCTTCCCTATGGCCTGTGGGCAGAGTTGTAGCATCTACAACACTTCCCACAAGCATGTGGACAGAGTTGTAGATGCTACAAATCTACCCACATGCCTGGAGTGACCATGCAGTTTCCACATGGAAACTCTTTCCATAGCCCTATGGGAAGAGTTGTAGCATCTACAACTCTACCCACAGGCCTATGGGAAATGTTGTAGCAGAGTTGTAGATGTTGTGGACAGAGTTGTAGATGCTACAACTCTTCCCACATGCGTGTGGGGAGTGTTGTAGCATGATGCTACATCGCCACTCACGGGCCTATGGGAAGAGTTGTAGATGCTACAACTCTACCCACAAGGTTGTGGATAGAGTTGCATCTACAACTCTATCAATACCCATGTGGGAAAAGTTGCCATGTAGTTGTCACATGGAAACTCTTCCCACAGGCTTGTGGGAAAAGTTGTAGCATCTACAACTCTTCCTTAAGACTTGTGGGCAAAGTTGGAGGAAACACACATTCTTAAATTGTGATATTTTGCAAAAACTTGGATGATTTGTTGTGACGAACTACTCTAGTGGAATAGTTTACAAATCATGGATAATTGAACAATCAACACAATTAGGGAAAATTGTGTCAATCGGGGAAATTTGATGAAATTGGGCTAATTGGAGCAAGTGGAGCTAATTAGGGTAAATTTGGGCCATTCAGAAAGTGGCGCAAGTAGGTATAATTGAGAAAACTGGAATAATTGAGTTAAGTGGGAAAAATGGGGCTAAGTAGGGAAAATTGAGGCTAATTGATGCAGACCCCCACCACTCCCTCGGCCTGCGCTACCTCTCGGTCTAGGATTGTTCGAATTCAAGAGCTGAATCAGCTCTCGGGCCCCTGCTGAGCCCTCAAAACTCTTCTTCACAGGTCCTTTATATTTTTCCCATGCGAAAATTCAAAGTTGCATGGGTCCAAATTTACCAACATATTCCTCCATGTGACTCCGGGCCAAAACCGTGGGCCAAACTTTCTTTTTCCAAAAATTTCGGGACTTCGAAGCCTCGGGCTTTAGGAGCTCCTACAACAACACACGATGTTCCTCCCAAACACCGAATTCACGGATCATCGAACAACAGAGGGGATTGACGATCCACAACGCCCACCATAATATTACGATTGGAAAGAACTTCAGAATTCCGGGCTTCGGAGTTTTCCGAAGCACCGAACTTCAAATTCCCCGGAGTGTCGAACAGGCGAACTCGCGAAGGGTCACAATCGACGGTCCACGCATCCTAGTGGGTGGACGACTCGGATCTATTCTGGGGTTCAGGACTTTGGGTGTCTTTACAATACAACCCCTTACAACTTCCGAACTCTGAACTAGCGGAGGTCAGATCTACTCTCCACATGTCCCTCTCTGACCAACGATTGAGATTAACTCCGACCTTCGACCTTCAAGAGTTCTCGACTCCAAACAAATTATGCCTCAATCCTTCCAGAGTCCCAAGCCTCCAAACTACTAGATCTAGTGCCACGTGTCCCCCGTCTATCAACGGTTAAGAATTACTCCGTGATTCGGGACTTCGGGAATCTTGTGGAGTTTTTACGACCACACCTTAGTTCTTCCGGATAGTCAGACTTCTGGTCCCTACCTTATCTGCAAACACGTGTCTTCCTATGATCAACGGTCTAGATCGATTTTGGACTCCAAAACTTTGAGAGTTCCGTCTCTGTTGCACCTAAACACGGAAAATCTCTGAATTCGCAAAGTCCGAAAGACTTCGAGGGTTAAACCCTGTGCTACTCCTACAGATCTGATGGCTACAAAAGGCTCTGGATCCTCCCAAAAGGATATCGTCCGCTCGACCTTCAAACCAATAAACTCTTCCTTCCAAGGTATTTTAGTCGCTATCTCTTCTTAGATTTGTTCCCTAAGGTGCTTTAGACCTTTAGTGCACTCCTTGCGTTCGTCTTCCTTGAGACTCTCTCAATACTTGACTAAGTGTCGGCGCGATGCACACCTTGCACAGGTCTTCTTCAAACTTCTATACTCCACTGAGTAACTATGCATTCCTTGCACTTGATCGACAAAGCTTCGCACTGTCTCTCCTGAACTACTAAGTCGGACATGGCTCTGCCTTCGCACTCCTTGCGTGAACTATGCACTCCTTGCACCATATTTTCAGAAGAGAAACAATTGAAACTTATGGAACATCAAAGGTTCACACATCTAATCATAAAATGCATACTCAAGCATATAAAACACAGAAAGCAAATAACACAACATTACCCATTTAACTCAGAGATAAACAAACTCAGACATGTGAAGCAAATATCCTCTGTTATATTACTCTAGCAGAATATTTACAAGAAATCTTATAGCTCTCAACTTCTTCTCTAAAAGTCCCTTCAACAAAAATCACAATAAACTTCAGCAACCTCTTTTGGGCATAGATACATACATTTATACACGAGGGGGCTTCTTGAGCCTTCCCTCCAAACTATTCTAGTGTTATCATTTCACAATTAAAGCAACCTACCACTAAGTTTATTACATTAAATGGATAATTACATCCCAGATACGAGCCGATGCTCGAGATCTGTATAATCCTATAAGAAATTTAAGACGATTTCAACAATCTGGAGCACATACAATGGCTCTTGCCTCAAAATATTAAAGGGCCTTTAATTACAAAGTGTTTTTAAAAATCTAAAGTGATGCGCTCTCCTTGGACTGACTCCAAATCAGCTCTAAATGCATTGCGCTGGATGTTGAGTTGTCCTCCATTGCGCCTCATTGAATGATGAGGGTGATGCTCCCGCATCACTAATTGAGGCAGCTAAACAAACTAGGCAAATTGGTTATTAGGGAAAGTAGTTATAACTGGGAAAATTAGTTTAATTGGGCTAATTGGGGAAAATTGAGGTTGATTGGGGAAATAATAAGGGAAATTGGGGCTAATTAGGGAAATTTAGGGTTGATTGGGAAACTAGTGAGATTGAAGCTAACTAGGGAAATTTGAGAGATTAGATCAAATTGGGCTAGTTGGGAAAGTGGGGATAAGCAGGGCTAATTGGGCATTTTGGGAAATTTGGGTTGATTGGGGTTATATTAAAAAATTAATCTAATTGGGAAACTAAATAGATTGGGACTCTTGAGTAAACTAGACAATTAATTGGAAAAATTGGGATAATTGAGATAATTAGGGAAATTATGGTGATTGTCATCAATTACGTTAAATTGGGTCAATTGGGGAACTTATTAAGGTAAATTGTAGAAACTGGGCTAATTGGGGTTAATGGATAGTATGGTAAAGATTTCCTATGTAGGGCATGTGTTGTGGTTTGGGGAACCATGCATTGCCCATGAGAGCTAGAGGTAGTTACTATGGCCTTAGATTGTGTCTTTTGATCCCAAAACATGTCCTGGGAACTAAGATCTCCAACACTTCGGTCCCGAAGGCCAAAATAATAGTACCAGACTCCTATTGCGTTGTTCCATGCTAATTTATTCAAGGACTAGGTCTTGGGAATTCACATAAGTTACTTTTTTATTGTAAATAAAATTACTTTTTGGAAGGTAGTAATTTCAATGTAGATTCATTGAAACAAACAAACAAATTTTKTGGGGAGGAGRGATTAGGAATCCTTAGGGACACACCATAACATAGTATTTTTGTGTGGTGGCTTTAGATCAAYGCATTCTCAACGGRCACTAAAATACTTTTCTAAGCCTTGCGATGCTTGTGTTCCTACTCCAACCATATCTAGGGCATGRAAACTATTCCTAGTAAACTAAATGTGAATGTGTTGTCCATACAACATATGTARGYGAAAGATTCATTTTATAGGGGTTGCAATGAAGTGGTTTGGKAACTTATGCATGGACCACAAGCACTATACACCTCTTTTAGGCCCTAAGATGCTAGAGTTCCTCCTAGGACAATGTTCAGGGCCCTAAGAACCATCCCTAGTGAGAAAAACCTCACATTGCTGCCCATAAACACCTCTAAGCCAAATATTCACCTTGAAGGCATTGGGTGGTGTTTTTGGACCATGTGCATAGTCCACAATATTAAGCAATAAAAAACACTTTTAGGCCCTAGGACAATGGTGTTTCTCCTTAGATGATGTCCAAGGCCCTAAGAACCATCCTTGTTGAGAAAAACCTCGCACTGGCACCCATACAACATTGATATACCTAGGGTTTGTATTGAAGGAAAAGAGTGTTCTCTATTTCCCAATAAGCTCCAATTAACTTAAGTCTAATGTCAAACATCCATCAAACCCCTTTAATGATGAAGATGAATATTGACATACTCTTTAATCATGTGCATCATTGGTATCCCCCTTCTAATTTAAAAAATACCATTTTAAAACCTACTCTTTAAACATATACATCTTTGGTATCCCATTTCCTAATACTAAAAATGCTATTTTAGAACCCAATCATAATTTAGTTTTCAATTAGAAATAAAATCACTTTATAATGTTTATCAAAGCAATATTTGGTGAATCGTATAAGTTCCTTTTGGATTGTAAATAAAATACTTTTGAGAAATAATTTTAATGTAGATTTGGTAGTTGAAGGATGAAGAGATTTCGATGAGTGGATATAATAGAAAATATTATTAATATTTTTTTTCGATAATATTTCCTTATTATCCTCCCACCCAAAAATGTTATTAATATTTTCTTATTATCTTCCCCTACTCTTATTATCCTCCGATCCAAAAAAGTTATTAATATATCCCTATTTCTCTACCTCGGAGATAATAGAGAAATATTACCTAAAAGGTAATCTTAACCTAAATTATATGAAACAGTGAAAAGCATTTGACGTTTTGGGAGTTGAAACATCTCTTTCAACACGGAAGCTACGAGCTTTGAAGCTGTATTCACAGCCTTTTCTGAAGCTGATATTCACAGTTTTTTTCTTTGATGCAGATTTCATTTGGACAGCTATTTTTGTAAGTAATGGATCTCTCTCCAACTCATTAATTCGATCATTATTATTAACCATTACCGAAATATTTGTTAAAATTTTTGGGCAAAGAACAAACAACAACACAGGTGGCAAGGAAAAGAAGAATAAAGATCTTGGCATCATTATTTTGGCAGCCTCAACCATTTTTTTTTCCTCTTCTTTGGAAGTATGCAAAACACCGCCATTTTTATCATCTAATTTACAGAAGTAAAATTATTGAAATTAAAATTAGTTTTTTTGCCCCCCACTAGAAGATCTAGAGAAATTTAGCTATATGATTTTTGGGATATTTTAGTTTTGATTTTTGGGATATTTTAGTTTTGCGTTTTCCCCTCATATGTTCCCACTAGATCTCCCATTCAATTAAACGAATCATTCCCATCGAGCTCTGAGAACCACATGTTGAACTTGAAATCTGAGTAATTGACACAGAGGCCTCTCCATCTGCTGCCTTGGGGATTTGAACTCAAATTCTGAGTCAATTGACACATACGCCTCTCCATATTCTTCCTTAGGGATTCTGGCAATGCAAAATTTGATTCAATTGACACAAATGCCTGTGCATCTTTTGCCTTGGGGATTCTAGCGATGGATTCTATGCATGATCTTATAACCAATTTTTTATCTTCAGTTGATATTGATTCCTAAAAGCGGTAATGTTTTCCCTCCTTGAGGCATCCTCTGTACCCTCGCTAGCACTTTTCTTTCCAATTTTTTTTTGTTGGTGGGATAATTTTTAGCCCCACAATTAAGGTTGAAGAAGGAATGGTTAGTTGGTTATTCATTTAGTAATGTCAATCAGACATCCATCTATATATATCTTTCAAACTAAAGAAAGAGTGATAATTACAAGAAAATATATGATGCAACGTTCAAAGTTTATACCCTATTACAAGTGGTGACATTATGAAGCATTTGGGATTGCCAAAACAGGTCATTTCACACAATTATTGATGATTAAAATTTGGCATTATGGTTAGATATCTAGAAGGTTTAGCCGGAGGGTTTGTAGCAATTTGAATGTTCGATAATGAATGTAATAACCCTAGGGTTTCTAGGGTCTTAGGACAATTGGAAAACAAGGTAATTGTACAGTAGTTTTACAGTTGGTAAAGGGTTAACCAGATCAGAAATATACCAGCAACAATTTCCAACATCAATAACAACTAGTAACATTTAATTTCCAGTGGTCTTAATCCAGCAAATAATAGTCTTCAAACAGTGTTAATGAATAGTATCCAACCAGTAATGAACTTGTATGCAATGAATATAGTAGTAAACAATGATTATAACTAGCATAGAAAGTGCCAAACATTTCCCACAATAATATCCAATCAAACCAACAGTTATTGTTGTCCAAACCAACAATAATATTATCCAGACAGAATATCAAGTTTGCAATGACAACCAGCAGCAAACCCTCTTAAGAGGTTGTTGTCCACTCACCCAGGTGTACAGAGTTAATGTTGTTTTTATCAGTTTACCTAGATAGATTACCAACTCTAAGAGTTATCATCAACAAAAAATACTATCCTATAGTAAACCTGGAGCATGTGGTGGTTTGGTCCTATTGTCATGGACCCGTTCTTTAGTTTAGTTTGACCTTTCATAGCTTTACATGCTTTTTCACAAGATAATTGTTATGGTGTATTTATTTTCTTGTGTTGTTAAGACAAAGAATGTTGTCTATAACCACTATATACTGTTATCAGATTAAGAGAATGACAATGCACCATAAATTTGTATATCATCACTCAATTATTGGTGAATCTGGTCTGAATCATAGGGGAAATAAGACTTTAAAGCAATAGGCCCTCTATTTTTTATTTTGTTTTTTGTAAAAATGATATTACCTCATATGAGGCTAGATGCATCAACTGTTTTTATTTTCTCTATTTTCCTTCATATTGATTTGCAATGGAAGTCTCCTTTATTAGGAAAAACAGTTCTGAACTTCTTGCATCAAATACATTTTATTTCATGTTCTGTAAACCAACATGATATCAATCTATTAGGATATTGTCAGTTACATCATCTATGTAATTAACAGTTTCCATTTATTCATAGAATGTGTAACAAATACATTTCATTTCAAGTTCTGTAAACCAATCATGATATCAATCTATTAGGATATTGTCAGTTACATCATCTATGTAATTAGCAGTTTCCATTTATATATAGAATGTGTAATGCAATGTCTGGATTGCATTCATGTATTTTAGAAGATTTGTTTCACAATTGTGTTCCTAATTTTAGGGGAAGAACTCTTTCTTGTTTGTACATTCTTCATAAAAGAAAAGAAAACAAGGAAAACAATGATTTCTCCCCAACGAACGAATTTTTTTTGTCGTTGTGTGTGCTTCTTTCTTAAGATTGGTTTGTTATTTTGAATTTCATTTTTCTGTTGAATATTTCTATGTTGTATATTCTTCTCCATTTGTCGCAGGTTTCTCTCAATCTTTACAATTGGTATTATATCGGTTGTTCACTTCAAGGGGACACCTTTGTTTCCAAGTTGAGGAAACTCAATTATTGGAATCTTGGTTTGTTGAGGCTGTGTTTTGAGGTCTTGATAAAAAACTAGGTAGATCACATCATCTAGGTTGAGGAACTCAAACAAGACAGTGTTGTGTTTGAGGCAACTAGAATCGGTGAGGGGTTGGGAAGATAATTGTGGTAGAAGAAATGGCATCTAGACATTCATAGATTGAGAAATTCAATGTCGACAAATTTAATTTATGGGAGTTGGTGATGGGATATCTAATTATTGAAAGAGAGAAAAAGGAAGTTGTCATGAAGGACACAAAGCCCAACACTATGAAGTAGGATGATTAGGAAAACATGAATGATAAGGCCATTGCCTTCATAGGTCTTAATTTACCCGATTCCATGTTAGTGAATGTGTCGAAGGAAACTATAACATAGAAACTTAAGATCGTGATAGGGTTACAAATCACCTTAAGGCCTTCAATGCCTTGCTTAATCAGCTCAAGGCCATTGATAATAAACAAAAGGGACATTAAGAAGTGCATATCCCTGCTTTGTAGTTTTATGGATTCTTTGGAGAATTTGATAGTTTCCATCCAGGGAGCTACACAAATAGATAGGATAATAAGATAAGATAATTTTATCAATGTCCAACAAATGATCAAAAATAGGTCAATAACATTATTAAGTACAATACTATCAATACTTAGTGGGACGCGCTACTCCTATATAATACCAAAAGTAGATCTGATTTCCAATAGCCAAAAAAGAAAGTGCTATTGGAAAATTGAAGTGATACACATGTTGTGAAGGGCGAAAAGACAAATACCATAGAGGGATGCCTTGAAAGAAGGTATGAGGGAAAGGAAAGAAGCCTTAGTGCATCCTAAACCTATCGACTGATGAGCACAAGGAAAGGATTCTCTCCTATAGATCACCGACCTTCGTATATGTGTTTATCCTAGCATTTGAGGCCGAAGAGAAAAAAATCGTGATGGAAGATTGTCCAGAAGAGTTGGTCTACAACTTGGTTTGCTATCTCAAGGAAGTAGGTTATTGTTGATGTCTGGAAAAGGATAACTACTTACTAGAAGGGGAAGCTATGTACCTAGATATGAATTTGGAAACTCTCGCAATGGTCTCGTTGGTGGAAGATGGGAAACCCACCGAGGTCTCATGGATCTAGACCCTCAAGCTAGCTGAGATTGTAGGTTAATTGTTTTAGGATGAATCAAGGAGAAGAACTTTTGAAATAAACATTGATTTAGAAGCTCTAGTGACTGGGGGATGCTTTATGGAGTGAAATGATGAGACATCTAGTGGGGGGGAATATAAATCTAGAGGAAGATATGCCAATAAAGGTAGGAAGTGACAAGAGTTGATATGTTGGAGGTGCCATCAAAGAGGGA
>ML834361.1:31555-49941 GCA_009831015.1 Picea engelmannii
AATTGATTTTAATTGTTAAAACAATAAACTTAATACGTAGTAACTCACATATAATACTTTCTTTTGTCGACTATAAAATATTGTCAACCTTCTAATATAATAAAATATAGTACTCAATATAGACAATATTATTTACTATGTCTAGAATTAAAATTTAAGAAACACATCGGTATTATGTCATTAAATAACTTTTATATAGGTCACTTTAAAATTGTGCCAACCTTCTACTAGTATACTAACTCAACATTAGTTAGTATATTAAATTATAATTAAATTGGTTAATAATAGTAATACTCACAATATTATTAATGTCATTAAATAATACTAATSAACTTAGCTTTTAAGACAAGTTATAAATAATAGTAATAGAAATAATGTAAGGAATCCAAGTCTAAGATTTAGATTTGCTTTGCAAGTTTATGTAAATTTGATTTTATATAGTTTATCATGATAAATTTATAAAAAAAAATGGTGAATATATACAAAAAGTAGTAAACCAGGCAATTTTCTAATTCCACAATTTGAAAAAACACAATCTTGCTAATTTAGTTCAATATTCTAGATATATTGTTTTTTATTTAGATCCATTCTTTTACTTAACACGCAAGTTAAGATGTAGCTAAATCAAGATCCACTATTGTGATCTAGATCCATTTAACTTTCAATAGAAAAATATAAATTATAATAATGAGAATAAATTATAATGATACATGAGAGTTTATAATGATACCTTTATAACAAAAAAATGGTGAATATCTACATTCAAAGTAGTGAATTAAATGATTTTCTAATTCCTTATTTTGAAAATTCTCAATCTAGATAAAGTTCTAAAATTCTAGATCCACTGAATATTTCCAAATTTAATGAAATATGTGTTATTAGTTATTTCTGTATCCTATATCTATTGTAAAGTATTCACTCTTTGAGTGGGGAAAATGGTTAATGAGAATTCTTTCATTATTTTTCTCCTTCTTCTTCTTTCTCCTTTTCTCTCTGCAAATGTGTGTATCGTTGTTTAGCTAGATTTATTCTGTGCAGGTTCAACACAGTTACATGGTATCAGAGCCAACGGACTTCTAAGCAAAAGCTACACCAAATTATTTTTGCAGGGACTGAAGATTGAAGAACACGGAAAAGATGGAATTTATGTTTTACTCATTGATAATACTTCTTACGCAACATAATTATTTGGAGTGGAAGCCAAAGATTCTACTTCTTTTTAGAAGTAAAGGCTTATACCAAATAACCATGGCAATGGAAGTAGAGCCTGATTTCGTCGATGAGAAAAATGACTTTCTCAATAGACAAGATATGGCCATAGGATTTATCTTCTTGTTTATTTGTCCAGAAATTCTCTACCAAGTATATGATGACTCACAAGAATCAACTCCAAATAATTATGGACCAGATTAGAGGTTCTATTCGGGAATAAAGAAGATTGTAAAGATTTCATGCAAGAGGTTGAACAGATAGAGTCAGAAGAGAAGCCATCAGAAGATCAAGTCTCTTATTATGAAGAGTCTTCTACAAAAGTTTTTGCACAAATTTGTATCTCATTAATTGAAGATGATGTCTACTCCATTTCATATTTGTTTTCTGAATTTCATGTGGAAGATATATGGCATGCATCTCAGGGGTCACATGCAGACACTTTTCCATGCGCAATGCATGCATCTCAGAAGACAAAAAGGGAGCCATTCACATCAGACTCAATTCTGATATTTTCTTAGTACAATTTGCAGAAACAAATTGGATATTTTAATTCCTCTCATGAAAATATCCAATTTCAAAAAACAAATCGTCCAAAACGAAGTCCGGGAAGTGAAGTTATGATCATTTTAAAATCATCAAAATTTCAGCATTTTTCTGGAAACGACCGCACGGTTTTCAAAGTTTCATCCAAAATTTATTTGGAGATTCTTCATTACAAGAAGAGAAATTGAATATGTGTGGACATCTCAATGGTGCATATACTTCATCAGATCCGTGCAGACATCTACATCTTCAACAAAATCTTCAATGAGCTCAAACTTGCACAGTTGCAAGGTCTTCTTGGAGTGAAGGACACAATTGCTTAGCAACTGCTTTTTGTTCCTTCTCATTTTATTTTATTTTTATATGCATTGTAATTTGAGGGGGGGGTGGGGTTCCCATGAGGTTTTCCCTCTTTTCTCATTTATTTCAGTGTATCTTTTGTATTTGGGTACCTAACATGGCCTTGTTGTTGTGACTCATTCTTTATTTTCACCATATTGATGTTCAGAGGCGGTGTTGGAGTTACTTCACACACACCTAAGATTTATTTTTTCTAAGGTTTTTCCTTGTTTATTAGTCATTATTTAGTCTCCTATATTTTAGGAAGAATATTCCTCTAGGGAGAATATTCTCTTTAGTTTTCACTTTAGTTTGATTAGTTGAGTGGAGTCTAGATGCTACATTGGGATTATCATCATGCAGCATTGGGATTATCACCAGCTAATGCGCATTGTCCTTGGGATCATCACTAGACTAGCACATTACTCATGATTCCCGAATATCCTCCTCACTTCACTCTATTTCAATCAGTTAACTGAAGACTGATAGACTAGTTAACTCAGACTAGGTGACAGTTCACTCCCGTAACTGCCTGAGAGACCAGACTAGGTGGTAGTTTACTCTCGTAACTGTTGATGTGTGTCCAAATCACTCTACACAACCACTATGGTGCATTAGTTATTCATGTATCCTATATCTATTGTAAATTATTCACTCTTTGAGTGTGGAAAACGGTTAATGTGAATTCTTTCATTATTTCTCTCCTTCTTCTTCTTTCTCCTTTTCTCTCTGCAAACGTGTGTATCATTCTTTAGCTATATCTATTATGTGCAGGTTCAACACATTTACAGTAGATACCTCGGTTTTCATACAACAAACCAATCTTGAAATCTGTGCCCCTTTCCTTTGTTGTACAGATTGTATGGACTATACAGATCCATACAATGCGGCCTCCAAAACAACAAAAAGTTCCAACTCAGTTACACAACAAATTGTCTTGGGATTTGTGCCCTCTTTCCTCTTGGGAAATGTGCCCAATTTTTGTTCTTTCCTCTTGGGAAATGTGCCCAGTTTTTGTTCTTTCCTCTTCAAGTTATCTCTCTCTCTCAATCTTCTTCCTCTTTTCTTCTTGTCTTGCACACTACCCTGGGTATTCTCTTATAATATGAAAGGGACCATTCACCTTCTCCAACCCTAAATCTAATGGCCAAGATCTAATCTTGCCTTTACAAGATCAACGGACATGATGCATTCCCTCCAAAATAAATCACTTAAAAATATTAAAGTACAATTTCACTTTATAACATAAGTGCACTTTATGAATAAAGTCACTTTAATATTAGAAGGTACACTTTATTAAAAAGTCACTTTAATAAAAAAACCACTTTATCACAACTTTATAAAAACCCATTTACAAAGTCAAGTGCCTAGTAGTGTAAACATAAGGTTACATCCGCATACAAGATAAAACATGTGGAGTACCTCCCGAGCTGCAAAAGCTAACAGTGGTCATGGAGATCGAAATTGTTTTGAGAAAAAATAGGATGAAGTACATGGTACATACATGCAAAACCATCATACATGGATAGTCCTCGTCATTTTATTTCCAACGGTAGGTGGTATGCCACGTGGTTCCTCACAGTTGAGAAGTTATCCCTTCTTGAAGTTGAAGACCAGAAGTATGGTTGAGAAGCCCTAAACAATTGTAACAAGAAGTGACAAGTCAGCCCCAAATTAATTAAAAGAAGCAAATTTGTTGCATACAAGAAGTTACAGGTCGACCCCATTGCAATGAATATTAAAAAAAATATTAAAGATATTGTTGGTAAAGTTGGCCTCAATGAAATAATCATTAAAAATTTAATTTAATTTAATTTGGGTCAAGTCGGCCCTAAAAAGAGGGTGTTGGATCTAGTATAAATAAGGCACCTAGGAGTTTATTTGTTACATCAACTCAAGTGATTTTTATATGAGGTAACCAAGGAGATCTGAGGCAAATTTCAGAGGGAAGATCCAAATTTTGTGAGCCAAACAGTCATAACTTATTCATGGAGGATCCAAATTTTGTGAGACCAATTGCATTGGAAAGAGTATATTCTATATTATGTTGTGTGAAATTTTCATAACCACATATCAAATATTCAATGCGTGTAATTATCTACAAGTTCGCTCTACAAAATAGGCCAGAATTCACTACCATTTTCGTTATAACTCCTTGTTAGGGATGATTCAAGGAATGAAACTTGGAGGAATTTTAGAGGAAATATTGAAGAAGATTGGGTACAAGTTTCATGCCTTTATTCATTACAGGTATAGAGTTATGCTTGTTGAAAGTTGGAGTGACTAATCCAAAAACTAGTTGCGCGAGACTAAGGTAAAGTTTGATGAAGATGTTATTTTCTTGTTGTTGAAGATGAAGAAGGTATGAGGGTCTGTGACGTAATACATCAGGTATGTATGCACCAAGTCTATTACAAAATCATAGGTATGTTTTTATATGTATTTTGAGGGTTATGTATTGATGATATGATACATACTTGAGGCATGTTTTGAAGATTTGGGCATATGCTTTGAGGCACGTCTCAAATGTATGGTATATGTTTGGTACATGGTTTGAGGCATATTGTTGGTACATATCTTGGACATATTGGTATATATCTTTGGCACATGGTTGGGGTAGTTTTGGGATACTTGGATACATGGTTTGAGGCATATTGTTGGTACATATCTTGGATATATTGGCATGTATATTTGGCACATGGTTGAGGTAATTTTGGAATACTTGGATACATGGTTTGAGGCGTGTATTGGAACATTGCTTGAGGTATATCATTGATGAGTTGGCATATGCTTGAGGGATATGGTTGGTTTCACATTTTGGATGTTTTGGCACATGTTTGAGATACATATCTTGGATGGTTTGGCACATGCTTAAAGCATGTTTTTGGCATATGGTTTGAGGAGCATCTTGGATATTGGGCACATGGTTTGAGATGTACTTTGGTATATGTTTACATATCTTAGTACATGGTTGATGGATGTTATGGTACATATTTTAGTGCATGGTTGATGAATGTTATGGTACATGGTTGATTGATGTTATAACACACATATCTTAGCACATGATTGGTGATCTTGGTATATGATCTGTGTGAGTGGATCTAATTTTAGTCGATGATGATGTTGATGATAAGATAGCAGTATTAGTGACATATATAGTAACAATGACAGTGACAGTATCAGTGCAAGTTACAGGTTGATATGACAGTGATAGTGACAGTGACAAGTTTATTATTAGTAACAGTGACAATGGTAGTTATTAGAATAAAAGAGATGTGATCATTTTCACCATAGACAATATATAAGTATTGTCACCCAACCATAGGCACAAAGGCCACCCCCAAGCACCTTTAACCTTGACAGACATAATAATTCTGGAAGCATACTAATAGTCAACCAAGGTAGTGTACCTCTCTCCAAGGCTAGCGTACCAAGCAGCAATAGACAAAGACTAAGCAGAAAGTACAAACCATAACCCAATACTAAGTCATTATTGCAACAGTTGCAGTTCTCCACCAGTCATGCGCATCACTTGTCCTTATGCAGTTGTGAGAGTGAGTGATTCCAAATGAGCTCTAGCGCCCTCTCTTTATACTGCTCCAACTCACCTGACTGGGCTAAATTCTCTTCTTGGAGGCTAATAACTCAACATTAGTTATTCTCTTGAGTCAAATTTTCTTCTAGGGTTATTATCCAATGTTTTAGAGTTTACCTTGCTTCCCAGAATATTCTAGTCTCGTCAAAGGTTACACATAGAGGTTAATACCTCCCGTAGCTACCATAATATCAACACTCCCTCCTAGCTAGGGAGGTAATAAAGGAAATGGTATTGAGTACAAACATACCATTCAACCAGTAGCATCATCATAGCCACACAGGCTATCTAATGATCAAATCATGAGCACCATCATTACTATCCAACTAGATAGTCTCCATGGAAATCAGAGCAATGTCATCCAATAGAACAACTGTGTCTATTCATAGTAGTATACAACTACTATCCAGTGGTACACAAACACTCCTAGTAGCACACTGCTACTAACCAGTGACATACAGTCACTACCAGTGGATCACATCCACCACAGTAGCATACAACTATTATCCAGAGACATACAGTCTCTACAAGAATCATATCATCTGATATCAACCTATATAAACAATATCATGATACAAAATGAGTCATCTGGGCCATTCTTCCACTCACATCTGTGAGATCTAGAAGAGCATCTACCCTCAGAAATTTAAACATCATCCATGGGCTATATGGACTATTCTTCCTAAGCATATAAAAATAATTGTCCCTGATTTATGAACCTTGACCATTCAACCTAACAGTGCCATTTTTCCGGCACGATTCACAGTGCATCTGTTAGGGACCTAACCTACCTAACCCCACAAGTGGGTAGAATAATATATTTCCATGTAATAAATGTCAATATTAATAAGGCCTAGCAATAAGGAGGAATAATTCAATTGTAAGAAGACCTAATAGAAGCTTATGCTTCCAGAAGGATCCTCCTCTAGATTGTTCTTTTGGATAGATAGATTTAGTATAAATAAGAGTAGAGGCTATGAGAAGTTGTCTTGGAAAATTATTGTAATAGAGCTCTTCTCTGCTGGAGGTTTCCCCCTCAAAGAGGCAAGTGAACATTTTTTCCTATCAATAAAGATATAATTCTAGTGTGGTTCCATATAATTTGTTGTTCTGATGTTATCTTTGCAATATTTATGTATTATGTTGCTATCTTGGTATTATTCTCTGCATTATTTCTCTATTCTTCTAATATAATAGATCTGGTACCTTACAACAACCTGGAGAGAATGAGTCTGCTCTAGGGAATGATTGTCCTTGATTGTTGAACCTAAACCATTCAACCTAACTGGGCCATTCTTCCAGCACGATTCACAGTGAAACATAGAGAGAATGAGTTTGCCTTAGGGAATTAATGTCCGGACCATTTCCTAAGGAAATGATTGTCCTGCACCAACCTTCTACATCAAACCATTCTTCAACACTATTCACAATTGTGAACTTCAAAAGAATGACTCTAGGAGAGGCAGACCATTCTTCTTAACCACTTCTCAGAGTGACTGCCAAGGAGAATGATTGTCCTAGACCATTCCCCCACACTGACCATAAGGGGAATCATTGTCTATGGTACATCAACAATCTATCGGACCATTTTCGTTATGAAAATGACTATCCTTTCTAGACCATTTTTTGAATTGGAAAATGACTGTCCATCAGAAATCTTGGACCACTTTCCAAACTGGAAAGTGAACTCCCAACCTGGACCATTTTCCAAATTGGAAAATGACTTCCCATACATAAATAACATATCAGTGCTCACTCCCAACCTGGGGAACCATATCTTCCCTTTAAACTAAGGGAGTTATCTCCATGGGCCCCATCTTGTCCCTTAAGTACGCAAACTTTATTATGGATAGAGGCTTTGTCAAAATATATACTACCTACTCATCTGTGGAGATATACCGGAGTTTCACTTCTCCTTCCTGGACTTTATCACGAATAAAGTAGTATTTAATCTCAATATTTTTCGACTAGTCATGAAACACCAGGTGTTTTGATAGCTTCATACAACTTTGATTGTCACAGTATATTACGGTTGAATATGGTACCTGATCAAATAGTCCATAAATCACCTTCCTCGACCACACTTTTTCAATACATGCTTCACATGTTGTGATATATTCTGCTTCTGCAATGTTGAGTGCGACAGACTTTTGTTTCCTCCTGGCCCATGATATCATAGCAGAGCCCAAGCTGAAACACATCCCTAAAGTACTCATTTTGTCTTCTGCACTCCCTGCCCAATCTGAATCTGTGAATCCATGAAGATGTACTTCACTGGTTGAGGTGTATCTTAATCCATAGTTTATCGTCCCACAAATATATCTTAGAACGTGACTTGAAGCTATTCAATTCTCATGTCTGGTTTCCACTTGGAATTGGCTTAAAGTGTTTACGGAAAAAAATATATATGGTCGATTATTCACTAGATACATAAAAAACCCAATCAATTGTCGATACAGGGATGGATCAACTGGATCAGAATCTGAGCCTCTTACTTTTCTTATGTTTGTGATCATAGGAGTGGTCATGGATTTGCAATCTATCATTCCAAATTTTTGAAGGATATTTACTGCATATTTTCCTTGTCCAAGTGTAAGTTTTAAACCCGCGAAGTAAAGCAATGCATATAGATTCTTAATCAAGACAAAAATTAATCAATGGCTCAGAGTACACAGAGATTTTATACCGGAAACCCTCAACCGGGAAAACCTTTCTTATATTCATTATCTCGAATTTCACCATTCACCATACAATATATACAATTTTTTTAGGTATTCTGTAGATACCAAAACCCTAATCCCTTAATCCGGGATTAATTTACAAATCTGCTAAAATTAGCAAAAACCGTCCAAAAAAAAATTTCAGGGCGCTGCCCCGAACGCTACGCGTAACCAAGGGGGGCATACCTGCCCCCCTTGGGACCCCCCTAGGAAAGCGCTCAGCCCACTAGTGGGAGGGATCATCAGACGCAGTTGTCGTATCTGATGCGCCCACACACACACATGCAAAGAATATAACACATACCCAACACCAAGGAAGATTTCACCAAGCTTTTTCCATACTTATAGTCCCAAGTAATAATGCATGAGACCAAGATATTTCATATCGAACTTAGAAGCTAACTCCTTCTTACACTAGGTGATGAGATACTTTGCACCTGTCAAGAATAAATCATTGACATACAACAGTAGAATCACAGGTGCATTGTTCACAACCTTGTAGTAGATATTTGGACCTGCATAACTCTTAGAGAAACCAAGTCTTATTAAGTAACTGTCAATTCTGTCATACCAAGCTTGTGGAGCTTGCTTGAGTCCATTGGATTTCTTTTATCTGCAAACATGAGTGTTTATGGGTTTCACCTCAAATCCTTGAGATTGTTCAATGTACACTTCCTCTTCAATTGCTCCATTGAGAAAAGTTGTTTTTACATCCATCTCATGTAAATTCCATCCAATGGAAGTAGCAAGGGACATAATGGCTCTAATAGAAGTGTATATGGCAACAAGAGAAAAGGTTTCGTCATAATCTTCTCCCTCCTTCTGGGAG
This sequence comes from Picea engelmannii, assembly GCA_009831015.1. Classification (NCBI taxonomy): domain Eukaryota; kingdom Viridiplantae; phylum Streptophyta; class Pinopsida; order Pinales; family Pinaceae; genus Picea; species Picea engelmannii. Next base: position 40,794 of record ML834361.1, read on the forward strand.
AACCCTCTATCCACAAACCTTGCCTTGTATTTATCTATGCTTCCATCTACTACATGTTTGATCTTATAGACCCATTTTGAAGTTACCATTGATTTTTCCTTGGCTCTAGGTACAATTTCCCACACATCATTTTTCATGATAGACTGGTATTCTTCTGTCATGGCTTCTTTCCACTGTTTCTTTTGAACTGCTTCTTCAAATGTGGTGAATTATTCATTTATAAGTTTTGTCATACATGTTGCATAGTTGGAGAATCTTTTGGACTTCTTGCTTTCTCTGAAAGTGCCACTTGGAGCTTTGAGTGTTTCTGCTTCTTGTAGAGTAACTTCAAGCCAAGCTGGACATTTTGTAGTTTTGGTTATATTGACTGATTCAATAGATCTGCATGGTTGCACTGGATGATCAAGTTGTTCTAGTTCTTCATTCTGACTTTCTGGAAAACCAATGTTTTCTTCTTTAGGCTCTTCATATTCCTCTTCCATGGAATCTTCTATAGAATTATTGAAAGCCAACTTCTCATCGAAAGTTACGTCTCTGCTGACTTCAATCTTATGTTGTTCTGGAATATAGATTTTGTAGTCTTTGGAGGATTCACTATATCCAACAAATATGCCTTTCCTTCCTAAGGGTTCTAAACTTTTCTTCCTTTTGTCCTTCGGAACATGAATGTAAATAGGACAACCAAAGATTCTTAAGTGTTTCACACTAGGTTTCTTTCCTGAGAAGGCTTATTTCAGAGTCATATCCTTCAATATGTGGTGGGGACTTTTGTTCTAAACATATATTGTTTTCATGGTTGCTTCTCTCCATAGGAACATGGATAGACTTTGATCATTCATTAGTGTCTTCATGGTTTCTTCAATGGATCTATTATTCCTTTCTGCTATACCATTTTTTTGAGAATTATGAGAAACAATTAGCTCCCTCCTAATCCCTGTTGATTTACAAAAGGAAACAAATTTATTGGATGTGTATTCTCCTCCATTATCTTGTATCTATCTCTTGCTTAGAAGACAAAGGAAATAGAATAGCCTTTGTAGATGGTGAAGTACTAGCTTGTTCTCCAGCAGTCATGCACATCACTTGTCCTTATGCAGTTGTGAGAGTGAGTGAGTCCAAATGAGCTCTAGAGCCCTCTATTTATACTGCTCCAACTCACCTGATTGGGCCGACTTCTCTTCCTGGAGGCTAATAACTCAATATTAATTATTATCTTGAGCTTACTTGTCTTCTAGGGTTATTATCTAACGTTTTAGGGTTTCTCTTGCTTCCCAGAATATTCAAGTCTCGTCAAAGGTTACACGTAGGGGTTAATACCTCCCGTAGCTACCATAATATCAACATTAGTGATAGGTTGAGTCTACACATATATTTTAGGGCAAAAGGAAGGGGAAAGAAAAGGGGGTTGTAGCCTCCTCCTGGTTGGAGACAGATAATACAGAGAGTTGGAGCTTCCTTCAGGTGGAGCCTATAAATTAGAGGGTCGTAGCCTCCTTCCAGTTGGAGCCAGAAAACGTAGGGAGTTGGAGATTTCTTCAAGTTGGAGCTTGTAAATCATGGGGTCGGAGCCTCCTTCCAGTGGGAGCTGGAGAATTCAGGGAGTTGTAGTTTCCTTCAGGTTGGAGCCTCCTTCCAGTTGGTGCTAAAGAATTTTTTAAGTTGGTGCTTCCTATGAATGTAATATTTTTATATATAAGAAAACATTATGTGGTTTTCTCCCATTTGGGTTTCCACGTAAAATACTGGTGTATTGTGTATCTGTGGTTATGATGTGATGCATTGTTTATGGTTATATGTTTATGATATGTTAAATGCAATCATAAGTGAATGGAATCATTGATCAGTTAATGTTGTGATTGAAATTGGTAAAACATGTTCAATATTGATTCACCACCCTCCCCTCCCCCCTCGGTATTGGTGAATATTCCAACACCCACTTTCTTTAGTAAGGGGATTTTCTGATATTTGATCCACCCTTGAAATTGGCTGCATAGTTTTCCTTATGAGATTTTGTCTGTTTGATTCCAAGATTTCTAGCAGCCCTTCTATAAGAGGTTTTTTTTTGTTGTTCCCTTACTAAGTCTTCCCCTTTGCCTACTTTGTCTTTTGTCATTTTTTCAATAGACTTTGGGTTGGTTGGAAGATCCTTTTGAGTAATACTTTCAAGATTATAATTAATCCAATGCTTAAAAAGAATCGTTTTTTGTTGTTCCTTTACTAAGTCTGCCCCTTTGCCTACTTTATCTTTTGTCATTTTTTCAATAGGCTTGGGGTTGGTTGGAAGATCCTTTTGAGTAATACTTTCAAGGTTATAATCAATCCAATGCTTGGGAAGAATTCAGATATGCTTCCTAGAGTTTATCAACAACTTTTCCTTTTTCACTCCATGCCTTGGTAGGGTTGAATTTCACCTCCCACTTTGAAGGAAAATAACCCCTTTTCTTGATGATTTTAAATGAGGACAAAGCCATTGATGATTCTTATGGCCAACCAACCTTGTTAGAAGCAGATTGGGAAGATAAAGGTATGTTATCATATTCAATGGCCTTCAAGGTGCATTGAATCTGGAAAAGGTGGGTAGCAACTTCCTACCACGTTTCATTGCATGAGGCACTTTCTAATAGTTTGAAATGAGAGAGATGAGTAATTCCTTGTGTGCTCAACATGGAGGTCACACATGACATTTAAAAAAAAATATTAATAACAAAAAATTATTTCAATTTCAATATCAACTTTATATAAAATACCAAATATTTCTTATTGTGTCAAGAGGCACTGAGGGAAATGTGTAATTTTTACATAAAGTTAACGTGTGGCATTTAAAAAGAATATTAATAACAAAATACTATTTCAATATTGGCATAAATAATAAGTCAAAACATTTGAGTGGTGTGCTCCTAAATATGAGGGAGATGTGTAGTCCTTCCATGTTTGGCATATAAAAAAATTATTAATAACAAAAAAATGTTTCAGAGTACAGTTTGTTAAGGTTTAAACTATTATTAGAGTTCTTTGCATTTCACTAGATAACAATAGAATAGATAGGATCATTGAGAAATACAATCACAAGAGACACATCATTTATCCTTGGAAACCCTCATGGGGGAGAAAACCCAACAAAATTTCCTTATTATAGATAGCCAATACAATGCCAAGAGATAACTCAAACAAATACATAAAGTCCTCTCCCAAGAATGCACCTCTCTCTCTCTCTCTCTCTCTCTCTCTCTCTCTCTCTCTCTCTCTTCTCCAATTGCAGCTCTAAACTTGTCTCTTGATGAACAAGTGAGTGTGTGTCTAAATGAGGCGCTAGCCTCCTTATTTATACAACTCTGGCACGTGTAGATGGAGGTGTCTTTTCACTGGAAGGGACGACTTCTTCTTCTGGGTGGTTATAACCACCTTTAATATATTCTGGAGCCGACTTCTTATTCTGTCTATTACAATTATGTTTTGACCAATCCACAAAAGAAGAATCGGTTATTTACAATACCCGACATGATCAATCCACAATAGGGGTTTGATCTAATGAATAATACATCAATAATAATTAGAATACTCTTCGCGGTTACATTTTTCAACACTCCCCCTTAACAAGAAAGGGTATTCTTCAACAGCATCAAGTGAGAGAGAGGACAACATCATCAACAACATCTTGGAACACTGACTGGCATATCTATAAATCATCGGAATTTTTTCTCATCAGCAACATCGTCATTCACAATGGAATGAAATCATCATCTGCATCAATATGGATTAGTATAAAACTAATACATCATCATCAACACAGCATGAGGCTGGTCACATCATCATAGCACGACACTGACACACTACACAACAATTAATTTGGAATCACAACACAACAGTTAAGTTGGAATCACAACACAACAATTAAGCTGGAAGCACAGTCCTTGGCTGGCATCTCAACACAAAAATTAAGCTGGAAGCATAGCACTAGGTTGGCATCTCAACATAGCAATTAAGCTAGAATCACAACACTCGGTTGGCATCTCAACACAACAATTAAGCTGGAAGCACAGCACTAGGCTGGCATCTCGACACAGCAATTAAGCTGGAAGCACGGTACTAGACTAGCATATCAACACAACACTACTCCCCCTTTCGAGGGAGGTCCTTTCGGACTATACCGAGCTTATCTCGAAAGTGCTCAAACTTTACACGAGATAGAGGCTTGGTCAACACATCGGCAAGTTGTTCATCCGTGCTAACGTATTGGAGCTTTATGGCTCCTCTCTGCACCATGTCACGGATGTAATGGTATCGGATCTCTATGTGTTTTGACTTGTCATGGAATACATGATTCTTTGTCATCTTTATGCAGCTCTAGTTGTCACATAGGATCATGGTTGCTTCCATCTCTAGGTCGAATAGACTTGTCAACAAATTTCGAAGCCATATAGCTTCACAGCTGGCAGAACATGCAGCAATGTAATCTACTTCCGTTGTACTGAGATCAATGCTGGATTGCTTCCTACTCTGCCATGAGATCATGGTTGATCCCAAACTAAAACAACATCCTGAAGTGCTCTTCCTGTCAGAGACACTTCCAACCCAATCTGAATCAGTGTACCCACTGAGTATGAAATCATGATCTCCATCATAACTGAGACCACAATGTAATGTACCCTTAAGGTACCTCATCACATGTTTTGCAGCAACTAGGTGAACATGTCTGGGTTCTACCAAAAACTTACTCAAGGTGTTCATGGCAAAACAGATATCTGGTCTGGTGTCCATCAGGTACATCAACAATCCAATGATCTGTCTATACAACGTGGCATCAATCAATTCTAACGAAGTGTCGACCAGTAGCTTCAGCTTCGCTTCCATGGGTGTATTCATGGACTTGCACTCTAACATGTCGAATCTCAGGATTTCGACTGCATACTTCCCTTGGTTAAGGAAGATTCTCTCTAGGCTCTGGCATACCTCAAGACCTAAGAAATAATGCATTAGGCCAAGGTCTTTCATCTCAAATTCTGAAGCGAGCTTCTTCTTACATTCGGTGATGAGCTTTTCTTCTCCAGTTAAGAATAGGTCATCCACATACAACAACAATATCATCAACACATCATTCATAACCTTGAAGTAGAGGTTAGAATCTGCTTTACTCTTGGTAAAGCCCAAGCTCATCAGAAAATTGTTTATCCTGCCATACCAAGCTCTAGGAGCTTGCTTCAATCCGTACAGAGCCTTCTTTAACTTGCAAACATGAGTCTTCCTGTCTTCAACTTCAAATCCTTGAGGTTGTTCTATATACACTTCTTCTTCGATGACACCATTTAGGAAAGTTGTCTTTACGTCCATCTGGTGTAACTTCCACTTCATTTTGGCTGCAAGGGCTATGATGGTTCTAATCGAAGTGTATCTGGCTACAGGAGCGAATGTCTCTTCATAGTCAATGCCTTCTTTTTGAGAAAATCCACGAGCGAAAAACCTTGCTTTATACTTCTCAATACTTCCATCAGCAGCATGTTTTATTTTGAAGAGCCATTTGGAAGATACCGCATCCTTGTTCTTCGGTCTAGGAACTATTTCCCATACATCATTCTTTATTATGGATTGGTATTCTTCTGTCATGGCATATGCCCATTCTTTCTTCTGAATGGATTCTTCAAAGCAGGTAGGCTCCTTATCTAGGATATCACACATCAAATCCATATAACTGGAGAATGGCTTAGGTCTCTTCACCATACTTCTCTCCATATTGAATAAGCTCCCTAGCCCAAGCAGGGTTTCTCTTATGGGAGATCGTCATCTGAGGAGGTTCTTGAAATTCTACTATGTCATGATCTTCTAAAATTTCCTCATCAGGGGAAGCTATGACTTCCCTCACTCGTTTTGCAACTCTGGGAACCTCCCTCATTGATTCTGCAACTCTGGGAGCTACAGGTTCCTCTTCATATACTTCTTCAAGCTGGCATCTTCTTGATTTCTTGAGCGTTGCATCTTCATCAAAGGTCACGTCCCTATTGATCTCAATGTGATGGTGATCTGGTATATAAATCCTGAAGGCCTTGGAGGCCTCACAATATCCCACAAATATTCTCTTCTTTCCTGAGGGTTCCAGCTTGTTTCTCTTCTCTTTCGGAATATGTACAAATACTGTGAAGCCAAATATTTTGAGATGGCTTACCTCTGGCTTCTTTCTAGTGAACATCTCTTCCGGAGTTTTGAACCCAAGTGCACTATGGGACAATCGATTTTGTACATACACTATTGTCATCACTGCTTCTGCCCATAAGCACATTGGAAGATCTTGATTATGGATCATGGTCTTCACTGCTTTCATTATCGTTTTGTTTTTTCTTTCTGCTACACCGTTTTGTTGAGGATTATAGGGAGTGGTGAGCTCCCTCTTGATCCCGACATCTTTGCAGAAGTTCACAAACTCTTTTGAGGTGTATTCTCCTCCATTATCTGACCTGAGTATCTTAATCTTTCTTTCAGAAAGATTCTCTATCAGGGCTTTGAATTCCTTTAATTTACTGAACACTTCATCTTTTGATTTCAAAAAGTAAACCCAGGTCTTACGAGAATAATCATCAATAAAAGATACATAGTATACATACCCACTGATGGAGGATGATGGCATTGGGCCACACACATCTGAAAGAATGAGTTCTAAGACTCCTTATGTTTTGTTGTCTCTCTTCGGAAAAGGGTTCTTGATGTTCTTCCCTTGTGCACATCCATTGCACACGCCTTCATAGTCAACCTTGAGTTCTGGTAGACCTGTGACTGCTTTTCATATGTACGGTAATGCCTTGTAGTTGATGTGGGATAATCTTCTATGCCAAAGTTCACATGGATTCTCAATGGCGTGGGTCATGGATGCTTTTGAGTGACCCTTTAGCTTATACAAGCCACCTTCTTCTTTTCCAATGACGATTGCTTCTTTCATGGTTTCTCCTTTAGCCCACATAAGGACTTCTCCATCTATAAAGGCAACTCTAAAGCCTTTATTTTCTAAAGCTGATATGGAGAGTAGGTTCTTTGTCAAACCTGGTACATAGAGTACGTCCTTCATCTTCATTGAATTCCCTGAGTTAAGTTTGTAGTTTGATTCTCCCACTCCCTTTATGGGATATTAGTAATCATCTCCAAGTGTAACTTTCTGAGAAAACTTCTTTTCTGAAATGCAAGAGAGAATATCTCTTTGACCTGTCATGTGCTTGGAAGCACCACTATCGATGAGCCAAGTGTCCTCTCCAGGTGTTACCGATCCTGAGAGGGCCGAGATTAAGACATAGTCTTTAATTTGTTCTCTTAACATCTTTGCGGGTGGCTCTTCATCTTCAAATGCATGGAAATGGTGCCTCTTATTTTTCCTCTTATATTCTTCTCATCTAGCTGGACAATGTCTCACATATTGTCCCATCTTGTCACAATGGTAGCATTGGACAGATGAGTAATCTCTTTCTTTTCGTTGTCCTTTCTTCTGGAATCTCTTTGGTTGAGATTCTTTATGACTGAATTTGTTTTGGGGGTGAGACTCTTTATGAGTTTCTTTCTGGAAGAAAGACTTCTTTCTTCCTCCTTTAGTGTGAGTAGCTAGGGCTTGATCTTCATCTCTTGATAGTAAAGCCTCTCGGTTAGATATTCTTGATTCTTCTTGAATGCATTCTTCCTTAAAGACTCTCAAATTTTAGTTTCTCCTTTCTTGTACAAATGGTTTGGATGAATGCATCCCAAGGTCTTGAGATACCATTAAGGGCCGTCATTATAAATTCGTCTTCGTCTATAGTATCTTAGATCGCTTCTAGTTGTTCTTTGAATTGGGATATTCTAGAGAAATATTTTTGGATTGATTCTCCTCTTTGCATCCCTGTATTCTTGAGTTGAGTTCTTAGATTCATCTTCTGGTTTATGTTCTTTCCTTCATATAGTTTGTTTAGGGCATCAAACATTTCTTTCAGAGTCTTCTTTGATGACACATAAGGAATCAGGTGATCTTTGATTGAATCTGCACTGATTCTTTTGGCCCTGATCGTATCATTTTGGTGCTTTGTTTTATCTGCAGCATCGTCGGGTTCCGATACTTCTTCTTTGACGAATCTTGCTAGGTCATTCTCTTCAAGAATGAGACCAATCCTATACTTCTAGGCACGAAAGTTTTCCACACCTTCCAACTTGTCAACAAGCTTAATGCTTGCAGACATCTTTTACCTGGAGCTAGGAAAATGTCAAAAAAGAAAATGCTCAAAATTAAATTTTGAACTTACCAGGAGGTGCGCTTCGCTGAGGTGAGTAGTTTGGTGTGTTTGGATTTTAGAAAATCCAACTTTTACCCCTCCAAACTTGATCTATGGATTTTTGGACTGGTGCTTCTAGTTTTCGGGTACTTCTGGTACTCTGGTACTTCTGGTACTTTGTGAAAAATAGGGTTTCGCTTTCCGGGAGATCTAGCCACTGAAAAGTTGCACTGAGGATGCCAAAGTGATCCTTGAGGAAAGGCACACTTTTCTAGATGGTTTTGGGGCTGAAATACTTTATCAACAAAAACCCCTAATTTGCATGTACGCCAATAGTGACGTTTTTCACTTTCTCTTGTGAAAGATGCTCTCTTCAGCTTAGCTCTGATACCATGTTAAGGTTTAAGCTATTATTAGAGTTCTTTTCATTTCACTATATAACAATAGCATAGATAGGATAGAAATACACAATCACACGAGACACATTATTTATCCTGGAAAACCCTCATGGGGGAGAAAACCCAACAAAACTTCATTATTATAGATAGCCAATACAATGCCAAGNNTCTCTCTCTCTCTCTCTCTCTCTCTCTCTCTCTCTCTCTGCAGCTCTGAACTTGTCTCTTGATGAACAAGTGAGTGTGTGTCTAAATAAGGCACTAGCCTTCTTATTTATACAACTTTGGCACGTGTGGACGGAGGTGTCTTTTCACAGCAGGGCCAACTTCTTCTTCTGGGTGGTTATAACCACCTTTAATATATTTTGGGGCCGACTTCTTATTCTGCCTATTACAATTATGTTTTGACCAATCTCCAAAACGAGATTTGGTCATTTACAATACCCGACATGATCAATCCGCAATAGGGGATTGATCTAATGAATAATACATCAATAATAATTAGAATACTCTTTGCAGTTACATTATTTCAAC
>ML834362.1:13117-30645 GCA_009831015.1 Picea engelmannii
GCACAAACTCCTTGCTATTTCTTTTACATCTGATATATTGCTGTCATTTCATCTTATTTTCTGTAGCTAGCTACCTCTTAGATAGGTCAAAAAATCATATTTATATTTCTGGTTTGTTTGCTGGAAATTTCTGTGTAAAAACAGAAATTTTTGTAACCTATTTTGGTGTTTTTGCAGCATTTCTAGCAAGCTTTTGCTTGCTGTTTTTTGCAGGACAGCGACATATTTGAAGGTACATGCTGCCAAGAAACACCTAGGAGGCTTCCCAAACACTTCTTCTCGGTTTGAGTAACATTTCTCCTCTTCTTTCCTTCACATTTCTAATTTTCTGCAATATTTATCATTCATTTTGGGCCCTAAAAAATAAATCTAACCTAGATTAGTTGTTTATAACTTAACCTAAGCTATTCTTTTGTTCATATAATTGTTAGATTAGTTGCTCTTTCATTCATTAATTTGTTAGTAACCTAAGCTACCCTCCTTGGCCAACATTGGAAGGCATTGCCACCACCTTGGCCATTGTAGTGGTGTTTCCTTTTTTTTTCAAGTTTTGTTCATTCTTGTTTTAAGAATAAAACCCTAATCATAAAAAAATAGCATCACTTGCCGGCACCTTGGGGGAGTCATCCCAAAATCGCCTTGGCCTTAAAGGAAATTAACTTGTGGTGATCTTCATGTTTTAGAAGTTGATATATCTTAGATAAGTTCTCATTCACAAGTTTGTTTCTTTCATGATCTTCATATGCTTTTACAGTTAATGATGAATGGTTAGATAACTTAGATATGATTCTAATGCTTTAGTTCTTTTATTATCAAGTTATTTGGCAAATTTTTAAATCTTAAGTGCATATGAAGTGATGGTGGTTTAGAGATCTTTCATTGTTTGCTAAGTTTTATATCTTTTTTAAAAAGCTCTTTAATCCTCTTAAGCTTAGCAAATATAATGTGGATAATGGTTAGTTCTTGGATCTCACTTTAGCCCACGTCCTAATTCCTTTTTGTAAGCACATGTTATAATTTTGGATGATGATGTATTGATGTGGAATATCTCTTTGAAGCTCACGGCCTAGTTAAGGATTTGCATGTTAAACACCTATTTGAGCTCACGTCCTGGTTCACTGTTTTATGCACCCACGTCCTGCACACATGATATAATGTTTATGGGTTAATTGCTTCACATATTACACATCTTAATGCTCACGACCTCACTCTTGTTTTAAGCATTCACCTCTCATCTTTTAAGCAACGTCTTGCATTGTGATATCATGCTTATGGATTTCATGTTCATGTGTTAAGTATCTATGTGCTCAAGTTGTTTTACCTTATGATCTAACACACACATGCTCATGGTTCATATCTTTCAAGTGCTTACGCTTTATCTCTCATTTCAGTTATAGTTACATGTGAATGGTTCATGGTTTATAGTATAATATCTTGCAAAGTTCCTTTCATGTGGTGATATTTTAATGGTTTAAACATTGTGCTATCATTTCTCTACATCTTAGCATGTTAATGGTGGTTTAATCATACTTGGCAAGCACACAATTTTTACACATTCTGCTCACGTCCATACGCTAAAAAGCTAAATTTTAAGGGTCTAAAACTTGTTAAAAATACATCCAACACACTTAAAGACCCACCCGAGGGTCCTAATAACTATTAGCAACATTTTAGGGGCCTCATTCATCTGCCTCCACCATCTAAAACGGGTTTGAGGGCCAGTCCAGGCGGTAGTGGCGGGGGACCGTCCCATGGTTTCGTTGGGGAGATCCCGCGGCTGGACTACTTCTTACTGTGCGGGCTGACCTTGGAAGCTAGGGTAGGGACTCGTAGCCCTACTATCTTGAGCACCGGGCAGTTATTTGGCCAAGGGAGGAGGAAGTTTGAGACACACACTTAGTTTAAGGGGTGGGAAATAAAATCTTTAAGAAATTACATTTAGTTGCATAGATCACCCTTGTATGTTTGGGGGGAACTAGATGTATTGATAGGCAAACATCATTGGTGCTAATCTTACCATGTTTATCTTATGTGCAACTTGATGGTAAATGTTTATTGTGCTTAAGTGATTATTTGTCTAAAACATTGAAGTATTCTATTTATTGATTGTTGTGGTGTGAGTCAAGGAAGTTTTGAGCATCCCACTTGGAGAGGCATTACTTTTCTTGATTCTTGAGTGCTTGTGTGATTGTAGCCAGTGAAGGCAGTCCAATAGAGTAAGTGCTATTGGGGCATGCTTGGCAAACTTTGAACACTTACATTGGTGTATCTTGTATTTGATTTGTATATCTTTGTATCTTTTTGTATATGTTGTAACATTGTAACATTTTGTGAATCTTTGTAAGTGAAATTAATCTTGGTTTGGGGTAGTTCAACTTTGATTTATTTGTAAACATTTTGTAATTGAACCACCCTCAAACATAGTTGACCCCATTGCCCAACCTTAGGCACTAGTCTTTAGTTGACATAGGGAAAGGGCTGACTTGGCATTTAGATTAGACTTGCACTTGCATTGTTGCTTGTCATCATAGGCTAGTTTTCCCCTTAGCCTTTAACGAAATAAAACTAACTCCTAGAACATTTAACTCTAAAATCAACTTAGTAACTAGGGACAACCCCCCTTGGCTTCCCTAGGAGTGAGCCTAGAAGGAAGAGGTTCCAGTCAAGGTGACAGTGTGGACTTGGAACCTAGACATTGTGTCTCCGAGGGCACACTAAGTGAGCAGGACTTAGCTCACGTCTGCAAGTGTGCATTAGGACGGCAACAGGACCCAAGGGTCTCTGCAATTGAAGCAAAGCTTCTTCCTCATAAGCTCCCACCTAGTCTCATCATCCAACTTCTCCTTGCCCTTCCATTCTCTCTGGAATGGCTTCCTGTCTCGATCCTTCTGGAGTATGAAGGGTTTGGAAAAGGTTTTAGTCTTTGGCACTGAGTCTGCCAGATCTCGAGTGTGAAGGATGGCATCCTGCAAAGTGGGAGGCCTGTATGCCTTCACCCATCCTCTCAAAGGCTTTGTGAGTCCTTCTGTGAATAGCATGATCAGCCTGGGCTCTGATATATCTACCACTGCCACGGCTACCCGCTGAAACTCCGTGATGAACGACTTTGCTATGACAGTTTTTCTCAACTGGGCTAGATCCCTGAAGTGGATCTTGGGATCCCTCCTGTCAAACCTATCCATGAGCCTATCTATGAACTCCCTATAAGAGGTGATGCGACTGTGACCCAATGTCACCAATCCATGATACCACCACTCGTGTGCCCCACCCTCCAAGTGTAAGGTCGTGAAACTGATGGCCTATGTCTCGATCATCTGATTGAGCTTGTAGTATGTGTCTAGCTTCTGTACCCAAGCTCTGGCGGTGCATTTGGACGATCCGTCGAAAGAAGGTATGGTGAGTTTACCAACTTTTCGGATGAAATCCATGTTATGCCCCTACTGCTGTTGCGGTCCTCCTCTCTGTGGCTCTCTGGGGCAGTTCCCGAGTCTGTGTAATGTTCCTGACATGGCTAGTCTAGGAAACGTTGCTAATGTGTGTGTAGGATTAATCGTTTACAGCATATAAATGATCATACAAATAACAAATGCAACAAAGGATTGCAAAGTTTATATTATGATATCTCTGTGGATTACAAAATTATTGAATGCGGCTGAATAAACTGACAATACTCGACTAGATCAACAGACAAAGGATCTTAGCCGGAATACAAATAAGCAACTAAAAGATAATACCCGAAATATGGGAGCACTGCGGAATCAATGGATGCGTTGGGACTATGGCAACTCTGACGGTAACTGCTGGAAGTCTGGAAAGTTCACCCTGGGAGTTGTACTTCTCGGAATGGCCTGGAAACTGTCCCAAATGATGTGCCCTGCTCTAGTCCTCAGTACTGGTAAATGTCAGACCCTTCTGCCGGTGAGTTTGGACCCCGGATGGATCCCCTAGGGGAATGCACCCCTCTTTCTCTAGCAAAATGCGTCCTAGTGATTCCACTGTCGGAATCGGATGAGATCTGTCTCAAAATGACCGCCTTGGTCTACTGGGAAATGGGTCGGAAGGGTTTCCCTGAATATGGCTTGATGCTCGCTCTGGAACCCCAAATGTATCCGCCAAAAGTGTCGCACGTCCAAGTCTAGAAAATGTGCCCCAGTTGATTCCTCCATCGAAATCTGATGAGGAACCAGGCAAAAGATACGCCTTGCCTTACTCTCAAATGGGTCGGAGGGAAATCTCGGAATTCTCCCTGGATGGGATAAGTCGACTAAAAACCCTCTCAGAAGTTGCGCCCTCACTCTGGATGAATGCGCCCTTGCTGCTGAACACTGTGTAACTGCTGCTAAAGAATGATGGAAGACCTGAATGATATCCCCAGTGACTAGGGTTTGTCTCTCAATACCGAAATCAGCCAACTAGTGTCTTCTGTTAATGTTTAAGCCATTATTATAGTTCTTTGCATTTCAATAGATAACAATAGCATAACACAAGATCACTGAGAAATACACAATCACAAGAGACACAGCATTTATCCTGGGAAACCCTCTAGGGGAAGAAAACCCAGCAAAACTTCCTTATTATAGATAGCCAATACAATGCCAAGAGATAACTCGAGCTAATACAGAAGATCCTCTCCCAAAGATGTGCCACTCTCTCTCTCTCTCTTCTCCAACTGCAGTTATGAAACTTGTCTCTCAATGAGCAAGTGAGGTGTGTGTCTAAGTGAGGCGCTAGCCTCCTTATTTATACAAATCTGGCACGTGTGAAGTGTCTCTTCACTGGCAGGGCCGACTTCTCAAATTGGGTGGTTATAACCACTTTTATTATATTCTGGGGCCTCTTAAATATATTCTGAGGCCGACTTTTTCTTTTGCCTATTACAATTACATTATGACCAATCCGCAAAAGGGGATTTGGTCCTTTTACAATAGCCGACATGATCAATCCACAATGGGGATTGATCCAATGAATAATATATCAAATAATAATAAGAATACCCTTTGCAGATACATTATTTCAACACTCCCCCTTAACAAGAAGGGTATACCTCCACAGCATCAGGCGAGAGAGAGAGGACAACATCATCAACAGCATCAAGTGGGTAAGAGGACACCATCATCAATATCATCTTGGAACACTGACTAGCGTATCTATAAATCATCGGAAGTTTTCTTCATCGACAGCATCGTCATTCTCAAAGGAATGCAATCATCATCTGCATCAATATGTATTAGTATAAAACTGATACATCATCATCATCACAGCACGAGGTTGGCTCATCATAATACAGGACTGGCTTTACGTCACAGTTGTCAAGCTAGAAGCTCAGTACTAGTCTTGCTTTACGTCACAGCAATCAAAATGGAAGCAAGATACTAGACTGGCTTTACGTCACAACTTCTCAAGCTGGAAGCACAGTACTAGTCTCATCTCAACATCTTGCTTTACGTCACAGCACTTAAGCTGGAAGCAAGATACTAGACTAGCTTTACGTCACAGCTGTCAAGACAGAAGCACAGTACTAGTCTCATCAAATTGTCTTGCTTTACATCACAACCATCAGGTTGGAAGCAAGATACTAGAATGGCTTTACGTCACAGATGTCAAGCCGGAAGCACAGTACTAGTCTCATCACATCGTCTTGCTTTACGTCACAACCATCAGGTTGGAAGCAAGATACTAGACTGGCTTTACGTCACAGTTGTCAAGCCGAAAGCACAATACTAGTCTCATCACATCGTCTTGCTTTACGTCACAACAATAAACCTAGAAGCAAGAGATGTCTTATCATAGCAACTACTTCCCCTTTCGAGGAAGGTCCTTTCGGATTATACCAAGCTTATCTCGAAAGTGCTCAAACTTTACACGAGATAGAGGCTTGGTCAACACATCAACAACATGTTCATCCGTGCTAACGTACTGAAGCTTTAAGGCTCCTCTCTGCACCATGTCATGGATGTAATGATATCGGATCTCTATGTGCTTCGACCTGTCATGGAATACAGGATTCTCTGTCATCTTTATGCAGCTCTGGTTGTCACATAGGATCATGGTTGCTTCCATCTCTAGGTCAAATAGGTCGGTCAACAACTTTCGAAGCCATATAGGTTCGCAGCTGGCAGAACATGCAGCAATGTATTCTGCTTCCGCTGTGCTGAGAGCAATGTTGGATTGCTTCCGCTGTGCTGAGAGCAATGTTGGATTGCTTCCTACTCTGCCACGAGATCATGGTTGATCCCAAAGTGAAACAACATCCTGAAGTGCTTTTCCTGTCAGAAACACTTCCTGCCCAATCTGCATCAGTATATCCACTCAATGTGAAATCATGATTTCCATCATAGCTGAGACCACAATCTATTGTACCCTCAAGGTACCTCATCACATGTTTTGCAACCACTAGGTGAACATGTCTAGGTTCTACCAGAAATTGACTCAAGGTGTTCACGGCAAAACAAATGTCTGGTCTGGTGTTCGTCAAGTACATCAGTGATCCAATAATCTGTCTGTATAGCGTGGCATCAATCAATTCTGACGAAGTGTCGACCAGCAGCTTCAGCTTCGCTTCCATGGGTGTATTCATGGACTTGCATTCCAACATGTCGAATCTCTTCAGGATTTCGACCGCATACTTCCCTTGGTTAAGGAAGATCCTGTCTAGACTCTGCCATACCTCAAAACCTATTAAATAATTCATTAGGCCAAGGTCTTTCATTTCAAATTCTGAGGCAAGTCTCTTCTTACATTCAATGATGAGTTTTTCTTCTCCGGTTAAGAATAAGTCATCTACATATAGCAGTAATATTACTAACTCATCGTTCATAACCTTGAAGTAGAGGTTAGAATCTGCTTTACTCTTTGTAAAGCCCAAGCTTGTCAGGAAACTGTCTATCCGGCCATACCAAGCTCTAGGAGCTTGCTTCAATCCGTATAAGGCTTTCTTCAATTAGCAGACATGAGACTTCATGTTTTCAACTTCAAATCCTTGAAGTTGCTCTATATACACTTCCTCTTCGATGACACCATTTAGGAAAGTTGTCTTCATGTCCATCTGGTGTAACTTCCACTTCATCTTAGCTGCAAGAGCTATGATGGTTCTGATCGAAGTGTATCTGGCTACAAGGGTGAATGTCTCTTCATAGTCAATGCCTTCCTTTTGAGAAAAGCCACGAGCGACAAATCTTGCTTTATACTTCTCAATACTTCCATCAACAGCATGTTTTATTTTGAAGAGCCATTTGGAGGATACCACATCTTTACTCTTTGGTCTGGGAACTATTTCCCATATATCATTCTTTATTATGGATTGGTATTCCTCTGTCATGGCATCTGCCCATTCTTTCCTTTGAATGGCTTCCTCAAAGCAAGTAGGCTCCTCCTCTAGAAGATCACACATCAAAGCCGTATAACTGGAGAATGGCTTTGGTCTTTTCACCTATCTCGTAGTTCCTTCAGGAACACCATACCTCTCTCCATCTTGAATAAGCTCTCTAGCCCAAGTTGGCTTTCTTTTATGGAGGATCGTCATCTGAGGAGGTTCTTGAACTTCTAAGATATCATGGTCTTCTAGAATTTCCTCATAAGGGGAAGATACGACTTCCCTCACTGGTTCTGTGGCTCTGGGAACCTCCCGTACTGTAGTTCTGGGGATTACGGGTTCCTCTTCATATACTTCTTCAAGCTGGTATCTTCTTGATTTCTTGAGCGATGCATCTTCATCAAAGGTCACATCCCTGTTGATCCCAATGTGATGGCAACCTGGTATATAGATTCTGAAGGCCTTGGAGACCTCACAGTATCCCACAAATACTCCCTTCTTTCCTGAAGGTTCCAGCTTGTTTCTCTTCTCTTTCAGTATATGAATAAATACTGGGCAGCCAAATATTTTGAGATGGCTTACCTCTGGCTTCTTTCCGGTGAACATCTCTTCCGGGGTCTTGAGCCCAAGTGCACTATGGGACAATCTGTTCTGCACATATACAGTTGCCATTGCTGCTTCTGCCCATAAGCACATAGGAAGATCTTGATCATGGATCATAGTCTTCACAGCTTCCATTATCATTCTGTTCTTTCTTTCGGCCACACCATTTTGTTAAGGATTATAGGGAGAAGTGAGTTCCCTTTTGATCCCAACATCTTTGCAGAAGCTCACGAACTCTTTTGAGGTGTATTCTCCTCCATTATCTGACCTGAGTATCTTGATCTTTCTTTCAAAAAGATTCTCTATCAAGGCTTTGAATTACTTGAACTTGCCACTCATGGAGGACGATGGTATTGGGCCACACACATCTGAATGGATGAGTTCTAGGACTCCTTCTGCTTTGTTGTCTCTCTTCGGAAAAGGCTTCTTGATGTTCTTCCCTTGTGCACATCCATTGCATACGCCTTCATGGTCAACCTTGAGTTCTGGTAAACTTGTGACCGCTTTGCATATGTATGGTAGCGCCTTGTAGTTAATATGAGTTAATCTTCTATGCCAAAGTTCACATGGATTCTCAATGGCATGGGTCATGGCAGCTTCTGAGTGACCCTTTAGCTTATGCAAGCCACCTTCTTATTTTCCAATGATGATTGCTTCATTTATGGTCTCTCCTTTAGCATGTTGCCTTCTGCAACCTTCACTATAGCTTCCTCAGGGTTATTACCTGTGACCTGGAGCAAGGTCAACAAAACAGCAAGCAAGAGTAATATCCTTTTGATAATATAAAGTAATAGCATGAACAATCATCACAGTAGCTCCTTTAGAGATATCACTTGTAATTTGTCTGAAGCAAATATTAGAGGTAAGGAATACAATACGAGAATGAGGTCAACACTCTCATAGTGTTGTGATCAAACATTCCTCCGTGGCAACCTGGAACTAACACATGAGATTCTTCCTAGAGGAGGTGTTAGTTGTATCAGACAAATGATTACGTTAAGCATTTACCTCTATGTGCTCACATACTATCAAGTATGATACTTTACAAAGACTGTTATTTCAACTATAGTCATCAACTTGTCATGTGTACCTTTGAATCTTATTAACTTGATTAATCAAACCTGGAGCCTTGTCCTCAGGAATGAGTGCTTTCTTTTCTTCCGAGTCTCCTTCACTCAAGATGACGAGTGCTTTCTTCAACCTGTCTTATGTACTAAGACAATACGCTATCTTGACAGAAGGTTGGGTTTGAGGATAAGTTCTATGATCTCAACTTTTAATACATCTAATACCTTGACTCAAATTTTCATCAAAGGTTAGAATTATGGTCATAGCTACAACATGCAACATTGATCAATATAACAAATGGATGCATTTCAAAGTAATCACACCTGGGTTGCATCATTCCTCTTAATGTGTTGGATCTTGAGATCCTTCTGGATCTATGGCAAGAGATTCCTTCTCCTGCAAATACTCTTTAAAGTTTAACCATTTAAACATATGTGAGTACATACCTCTGATAGCATTTGCAGGTAGTGGCTCCATCTGGCAGCAGCAGTAATCATTACCAACTCTTAAAAACTTCAAGGGTTTTTTGCAACTGGTGCTACAGCTGCAACTGCAACTGCAATTGGTTCTGAGACTGCAACTGCAACTGCAACTTAGGGTTTTACGAGGAAACCCTAATTTTTCAAACTTCAAAATTTGAAATTATGATCCAGGGGATAGATGCGTTGAGCTGAGGCGAGTAAGCTGGTGCAGTCAGATTTTTGAAAATCCAACTTCTACCCCCTCAAACTTGATCTGCGGATTTATGGACTAGTGCTTCTGGTTTTCTGGTACTTCTGGTACTTCTGATACTCTGGTTTTCTGGTTTTCTGGTACTTTGTGAAACTAGGGTTTCACTTTTCGGGAGATCTAGCCACTGAAAAGGTGCGTTGAAGGTGCCAAAATGATCCTTGGGGGAGGGCGCACTTTTCTAGATCGTTTTAGGGTTGAAATACCTCACCAACAAAAAGCCCTAATTTGCATGTACGGCAACAGTGGCGTTTTTCACTTTTCTCTTCTGAAAGATGCTCTCTTCAGCGTGGATTTGATTCCATGTTAATGTTTAAGCCATTAGTATAGTTCTTTGCATTTCAATAGATAACAATAGCATAACACAAGATCACTAAGAAATACACAATCACAAGAGACATAGCATTTATCCTGGGAAACCCTTTAGGGGAAGAAAACCCAGCAAAACTTCCTTATTATAGATAGCCAATACAATGCCAAGAGATAACTCAAGCTAATACAGAAGATCCTCTCCCAAAAATGCGCCACTCTCTCTCTCTCTTCTCCAACTGCAGTTCCGAAACTTGTCTCTCAATGAGCAAGTGAGGTGTGTGTCTAAGTGAGGTGCTAGCCTCCTTATTTATACAAATCTGGCACGTGTGAAGTGTCTCTTCACTGGCAAGGCCGACTTCTCAAACTGGGTGGTTATAACCACCTTTATTATATTATGGGGCCTCTCAAATATATTTTGGGGCCGACTTCTTCTTTTGCCTATTACAATTACATTATGACCAATCCGTAAAAGGGGATTTGGTCCTTTTACAATAGCCGACATGATCAATCCACAATGGGGATTGATCCAATGAATAATATATCAAATAATAATAAGAATACACTTTGCAGTTACATTATTTCAACATCTTCCTCCTGGAATCCACTGAACTATCTCTCCTAAGATGCACCTCTTCTCCTCAATGACAAGTCATAATCTGCATAATCATGAATTAGGTCGTTGACTCTTCTCTTATAGCTTTCCAAAACCCTAATTCACTGCTAAAACCCTAATTCGTTGTTGACCTTTTCCCTCCAAGTGACTTTTACTTTATTTTATTATTCCTTGATTAAATCACTTAATTAATTAATTAATTATTCATTTTACCTCTAAAAAGTGATTTTCCATCCTTATGGCTTCTCCGGCCACTGAACGTCACTTCTCATCATCTCATCCTGTAGTGCTCTTCTTCCCGATTCCGATGAGCTATTACACTAAGAGGTTTCTCCAAGTAATATGACCATTATGACCTTCTTAGTGAAATTAATTAAGATATGACCCATAATAACTCAAAATTACGGAAATCGTTGGAATGCAACGAAACCAAAACCAAGCTGTGCGGAATGGATCCTGATGATGAACGATGCAAGTTAGGCCCAATAAAACCCCTCAATATCTCCCTAACTCTCTGTCACCCCTATCTGGCTACTCTGGTAGGCATAGCACTCTGTAAAGTTATAATGTCCCAAAATGGGGACATTACAGTCTGAGTCCATAGTACTCGACTAAATGTCCTAATGGAAGTCACGACCCAATGTTGTGTACTCCCTTCAATACTCTACTATGTCGTCTACATGAGTGGGCGACCTCTGTGTTATCGGCGGTTGTGCTGCTACTGGGGGTGCCCTCTAGAAACTGGGAAACAAGGGTCTAGGAATCCTACTCGCAAAGGTGTATGTGCGAGTGGGTGACTAGAGTCTACTACCTGCTCCTGAGTTCCCTCGTGCTGCATGCGGGGCTTGTGTGTCCGGGGTGCCCATTCTAGACAATCTATCAACCACCTGTGCCAAGGACTGAGACATGGTCCGCTGACTAGCTAACATATCGTTGATAACCTGCATGAAAGTTGTCTCTGGTTCCATGGGGGCCTTGTCACTGCCCTCTGGTCGCTCATATCTGTCTCCTAGCATCCTCTCTACCTCACCCTCAGCCTCACGCTTTGCCCTTCTCTCTGCTTCTCTGTGTGCCTCTTCATCTTCCTTCGAGCTAGGAGGAAAAGGAGGAAAGTCAGGCCTAGACCTTCTTTCCCTACGCCTGTTGTAAGTGACATATTCGTCACCTACGTGTTCACGGCCCTCTGGGTCTTCTGCTGCACTCATCGTCTTTAGTCACAGGCTGGCAGGACTAAAGTTCCGATACCACTATAATGTTCCTAACTTGGCTAGTCTAGGAAACGTTGCTAATGTGTGTGTAGGATTAATCGTTTACAGCATATAAATGATCATACGAATAACAAATGCGACAAAGGATTGCAAAGTTTATATTATGATATCTCTGCGGAGTACAAAGGCCGAATGCAGCTAAATAAAATGAATCACTCGGCTAGATCAAAAGACAAAAGGATCTTAGCCGGAATACAATAAGCAAACTAAATGATAATACCCGATAATAGATGAGCACTGTGGGATCAATGGATGAGCTGGAACTATGGCAGCTCGTACGGTAACTGCTGGAAGTCTGGAAAGTTCGCCCTAGAGGCTATACCTCTCGAAATGGCCTGGAAACTATCCCAAATGGTGCACCCTGCTCTAGCTCACAGGCCTGGTAACTGACCGACCCCTCTGCTCGTGGGTCTAGACCCCAGATGGATCCCCCAGGGGGAATGTGACCCTCTCTCATTGGCAAAATGCGTTCTAGTGATTCCACCGTCGGAATCGGCCGAGATGTATCTCAAAATGATCGCCTTGGTCTATTAGGAAATTGGTCGGAAGGGTTTCCCTGAATCTGATCTGATGCTCGCTTGGGAACCCTGAATGTGTCCGCCAAAAGTGTCGCACTTCCAAATCTGGAAAATGCGCACCAAATGATTCCTCCGTCGGAATCTGACGAGGAACCAGGCAAAAGATGCGCCTTGCCTTCCTCTCAACTGGGTCGGAGGGGAATCTCTGAACTCTCCCTGGATGGGACAAATCAATTCCCTGAACCTCCTCAGGAGTTGCGCCCTCACCCTGGATAAGTGCGCCCTTGTTGTTGGACCCTGCGTAACTGCTGTTGAAGAATGATGGAAGACCTGTGTGATCGTCCCGGTGACTAGGGTGTGTCTCTCAACACCGAAATCAGCCAACTGGTGTCTTCCTCCTGGAATCCACTGAACTATCTCTCATGAGATGCGCCTCTCTCCTCAATGACAAGTCATAATCTGCATAATCATGAATTAGGTCGTTGACTCTTCTCTTATAGCTTTCCAAAACCCTAATTTACTGCTGAAACCCTAATTCACTGTTGACTTCTAATTTTAGCTCATCTGTTCTATTTTTAGCTCATAATGACTTAAAAGCACTTTTAACCATTTTTAACTCAATGTCACTTTCTGAACATAACACCTTTGACTGGAGTGAGCTGTAGTAACCCTTTTTACCCCTTTTCTGGCCTTGGCTATAGTCTAATGGGGCGGTTTAGACCATTAAGCCTCCTCTCTGGAGCTCCTATTTGGAAAGGGACATTACATTGGCTCACCAGCCTATAAACATCATTAAATATCATTACAATTCAACAGAGGCTCGGCCTTGGGGTATTACACATGAGCAATCCAAGGGTTCAAATATTAAATAGCTTCCTAGTTATCTGCAAGGTCTGGGATGACAACATGGTACTTAGAGCCAAATACAAAGTGATATATATTTGGCTCTAAGTACCATGCCATCATCCCAGGAAGACATCGGTCACCATTTTATGTATATATGTATATTGTTGATGTTTGGTAGCATTGAACAGGTATTTTTGCAAAGGGCTAAGTGTCTAGACGTGTGGAAATCGTCCAAATCCTTCTACCTTGAAACTTTACTTTAATTAAAGGAACTATTAAAGTAAAGTTCTTCTATTAGTTAGTTGAGTTATTTAAGGAAATGCTAAAAGTAATTAGCATTTAATTTTAGCCATTGATCTCAAGTGAGGTGAGAAGTAATCTCAACCATTAATCACTTTGGAGATTAGGGTTAGGTCATAACTCAAGATTATAAAAGAAAGACAAGGGTGAAGGAGAAGACACTTGGCACATTGATACAGAGCAGAGAAGGACTTTTGCTCAGAGGGTTGGATCATGAAGTATTGTGATTCGAGGAGATCTTGGATACATGAAGAAGGACTTCCATCTAGAGATCAGGTCAAGGAGAAGAGAGAACAGAGGCAACCACAAGTGGGTTTCAGCAGAACAAAGCCACAGGAAAGGGTCGAGCCATATGGAGTTTGCCGCACAATACTTGAGGTCGTGTATGCAAGCGTCAATGGAGACAAGTGCGTATACACGGGTTTACTTAAGGAAAGGCGTGTACACCTCAAAAGTGTCAGAGTAGGGATTTCAATAAATCACTAGATAACAAAATACCTAGGTGTCGAAGTAAGGATTTCAACATGATACCAAAGCACATGCTCTGAGAGGAAGCCATATCACAAATCCATAGCAACTCATAACAGATCTGCAAGACATCTTAGTAGATCCATAACCAACATACAGAAATCGAAGGACGGATTTCAAGGAAACAGTTGTACGAAGGCAAAACTAGGGTTTTGCAGTTTTACGGAGTTGTACACAAGTTGCAGAAGGAACGGGCGCATATATACGCAGGTGTCTTTGGAGACAGACGTGTATACGTAGGTTTCAATGGTGACAAGCGTGTATAGGTTCATACAAGTCAATACAGGGGCAGTTTCAACAGTAGGTTATTTACAGGGCACCTAGGCAATTTGGCCTAGGGTTTCTGGACATTCTATTTTCCTGTTCTTGGCAAGGATACCACACGTGTGAGGTGAGGAAGGCCCCACATCTGAAAGGAAAAGACAGTTGCTGAGAAGGAGAGGCCGCATGTGTGGTTCGGATTGTACGAACCACACGTGTGGATCATACAAGTTCGTACAGTCGAAAAGGACGCACGTGCGATCCGTACAGGCAGGCCGCATGTGCGAAGTTGTTGAGCAGAAGGTGCAAACCGTACAGTGTGACTTCAGTAGTCGTGTGGCTAATGGCAGCAGGCTTGTAGCAAATTTGTAGGCTGGAAATTTTCCGGGTAATTTTGTTGAGTTTGGTTTTGTTGTCTTGTTGATTTTGGGAGGACTGATTTGTCCTCAAATTTGGTGAATTTGTGAGCCACTTAGAGGGCTGATTTTGCCCTCAGAAATTTCTAAATTTGACAATTTACAGAACAGAAAATTTTGTGTCTCAAGTACATGGATGATTTATCTCTAATCTTGTTGTACCCGCTACTGTAACTTTCTGTCATAATTTTAGTGTAAAATTGTTCAGTGATAACAGCTAGGCTTTATTGTTTGAATCACTTGGAAGCAAACATACAAGAACCATGGGTGTGATCTGAATCAAATGAAGAATCCGGTGTGGGTGCGGCACTCATCCTGAAATTAGAAATCGGGGATTCAAAACCCTAACCCTAATTTTTTTAATAAAACAATAAATTATATATTTTAAAAATAAAAGTATAAAATTTAAATTTTAAATTTATAATGAAAATTTGAAAACAAAGAAACGAAATCTTAAATTGAAAATTTCAATTGAATCATAACTTCATAATCTATAACATTATGACGTGTTTAAATTTTCAATTTCAAATAAATTGAAATAATTCATCATTCATAACATGATAACATCATATCAAATGACTCAATGAGTCAATTGAGGCACATACCATCATGATTCATAAATATTAAGGACTAAAGTAGTAAAGTTATAACAACATAACATCATATAATCAAATCAAATGAGTCAACTAAGGCTCATAACATCATATATGATATCATCATATCAAAATTTCAAATGATAAATATTAAAGAGTCAAGAGTCAAGACTAGAGTTCTTCAAAATAACAAAAATTGAGCTTATCTAGAAAGCTCCATATAGACCACAAGTATCATACTATGGAACACTTAAATGAAAAACTAAAAATAAGAAAATCTAGAGTGAGATAGACTAATCCAATAGATAGTTAGTGTCCTCCACATCCTCCAATGAAACAGCACCTAATTCCACACACTAACGATATGAAGCGGCATAGGAAGAAGATGCAACACGACTAGTACTACCAAACTTCCCACCAACAACAAAGGCAAAAGAACCTGCTATAACTAAGTTAGACCTAGGCATGGATGCCTCATATAAATCTCCAATAGCAAAAGGATCTAAAGGACTAGCCAAAAAGAGGTTAGCCATCAAGCACTCAGGGGTATCCAAGTCTGCATCCTCAGGATTCACATCCCATAGCTTCGAAGGACCCTTGGCTTCGATTGAGAGGTGAGGCGGAGATTTGAGTGAATGTACACAAGATCTTCTACCTTTGTTGATTGAAATTTGTTTCTCTTGACCGAGTGGATGAACCCGTAAGTGCTCCAATTTCTCTCTGCTGCTAAAGAGCTGCAAACTTGTGAAATAACTCTAGATGCAAGGGTTTGTAACTCTGGAGTTTGGGCACCATAATATCCCCACCATGAAATAGGTGCCATTTTTCCCCTATCGGCAAGTGCGTTTACATTTCCAAATGCACCACTCCCTATGATGAATGATGTAAATTGATTCTTTAGCTTTGCGAGCTTCATTGGATCAAAGCAAATCTTTGAAATCGCTATTCTAAAACCATTGGCCACCTTATTGTCTTTGTTTGGGGCCTTCCTCCTACCCCCAAATTTAGCCAAGTATGCCTCATCATAGTAATTTGGGTCTAAGGCATAGGCTAAAGCATGTAGAGGGGTATTGTATTTGTTCCATCTACTAATGAGTATGTCCTTTATGGTGTCAAGCAAAAGAGGGTCCTTCTCTTCAAGAAGTCCTTGAATTCTTTCCAACATACAGTCAGTTCCCTCATAGATGTCACCCAACATAGGCACATCTGAATCACAAAGTTTCAGCAAATGAACAAGTGGCTCCATTATGGAAACAAATAACTCAGCTTGAGCCCACCAAGCCTCATCAAGAATGGTACCTCTCACCCGGATTGCTTTTTCAGTGTTGCTTTGTTTCCATGTTTGCCACCGTGGCTTGTGCATGTTGATGGTTAGTGATAAAAATCTGAACTTCCCTTACTTCTTCACATAGTTTTTTCATCCATTCAACTTCAGCAACAATGAATTTAAAAGCAAGATTTAAACTATGCACAACACAGGGTGTCCAAAAAACATTTTCATACAATCCCTCAATAATTGCCTCGATTGCTTTGCATGAACATGCCTTATATGTGATGACTTACACAACATTTGAAGGACCCACGAGCTCAATTGCTTCTGCAATTTTTCCAGCAATCCAATCACCGTTCTTCTCCTCCCCAGAAGCATCTATTGCCCTCAAGAAGTACGGGACTGAAGGAGACATTACAATAATGTTTACCAATGGCATATTAGCTATATCAGTCCAACCACCAGAGATAATAGAGACACCATTGCGACTCCAACAAGAATGAACTAGTTCCAACATTTTCTCCACCATCAATTTTTCCTTCCGTAGAAGAATAGTGCACACTTACTCAACGTTTGGCCCTACATGACCCTTAGGGGCATCATTCATTGCCCTAAGCATGTCTTGCCAATATGGAGACCGCACTATATTGAAGGGTATTCCACATGCATATATAGCTCTTCCAACTCTACTGTTTGTCTCATCACTTCCACCTATGTCAAACATTTTGGCCAAGGTTCTAGAGTTTTGTCTCTTGCGGATTTCTTCAACAATCAAGGGAACTTCATTTGTTCTTTCTGAGATAGGTTTCTGTCGGCCACTCATCCTTTCTTCCTTGGCCAAATCTGCAGCATCTTGCTCTACTTGAAATCCATCCACATATTTTCGATCGT
>ML834362.1:33938-44232 GCA_009831015.1 Picea engelmannii
ATGTTCCAGTTTGACCCTTGCCACGATGTTATGAGCTAGAAGGAAACAAAAGAGATGAATCCAACTATGATATACTATAATGATCAGAGCTATATGAAGCCTTTTAGAGAAAACCAGTGTTCCAAAAGGACCTAAGCACATTGAAATTGAGAATTACATTCTCCGTGATGAAGTCCATAAAAGAGAAGTGATTCTCCAATATCTATTTCCACAAATGAGCAGATAGCATACATTTTGGTAAAGCCTCTGTCTAAGACAAAAGAGTTTGCGTACTCAAGAAACAAGTTGAAGCTCGTGGAGAGGACTTCTTTATTGAAAAGGGAAGAGATGACTCCCATGTTGGGAGGGAGCACTGATATGTTATTGATTTATAGACAATCATTTTTCAATTCGAAAAATGGTCCAGGATGAGCAGTTCCTTTCCAGTTCGGAAAGTGGTTTGAGATTTCTGATGGACAGGCATTTTCCAGTTCGGAAAATGGTCCAGATCGAACGGTCATTTTCGTAATGAAAATGGTTCGATGGATTGTTGATGTACCATAGACAGTGATTCCCCTTGTGGCCAATGTGGGGGAATGGTCTAGGATAATCTCTCTTCTTGGCAGTCACTCTCAGTAGTGGTCAAGAACACTGATCGGCCCAGATGATTCAGTTTATATCATGACATTGTTTTTCTGTGCAGGTTGATATCAGATGATATGATTGCCATGGAGACTATATATCTCTGGACAGTAGATGTATGCTACTGTGGTGGATGTGTTCCATTGATTTTGATTATATGTCACTAATCAAGTAGTTGTGTGCTACTTGGTGTGGTAGTGTACCACTAGATTGTAGTTGTGTTCTACTATGGATAGACACAGTTGTGTTCTATTGAATGATATTGTTCTAATTGCCTTGTAGACTATCAGTAGTGTTGACATTCTCCAGATGGAAAGCGATTCAAAACATTTATTCTTCTAGGACATATGCCCGGATTAGAAGAATTCTTTTTGTATCACTCCTCGGAGTGAGTGACTTATTCAACATCATGTCTGATTACTCAGATGGAGTATAATTTCGAGAGATTATGCAGTTGATGTTGGCAGATGACATTGATAGTGATGATGGTGCTCGTGATCTAATCATGAGATAGTCTGTACGACTATGATGATGCTATCGATTCAATGGTATGTTTGTGCTCAAGACCATTGCCTTCAAATACCTCCCTAGCTAGGAGGGAGTGTTGATATTATGGTATCTACGGGAGGTATTTACCTCCACGTGTAAACCTGATGAGAATAGAATATTCCGGGAAGCAAGAAGAAACCCTAAATAATTGATTAAGAACCTAGAAGACAAGTCGGCTCAAGAAAATGATTTGTATTAGGTTATTAGTCTCCAAGAGAAGAAGTCGGCCAAAGGAAATATTATATACTAAGTAATTAGCACCCAAAATGAGAAGTCAGCCCAGGCAGTCTGGCAGAAACAGTATAAATATAGGAGGCCAATCTTCATTTTGGCTAGAACTCTCAGAACTGCAGTAGTACACTTGTGCGCACTGCAGTTGACCAGTTTGTGCACAAGTCTTGGGAGCAGTTGTTGCCGACAGTTCTACAATCTGCATTTTCGGTTTTCTGGGTTGGTCTCTCTAATCATCTTTTGTTATTCTTGCTTGGTGCGCTATCCTTGGAGAGAGGTGTGCCACCTTTGTTTGGCAATTAATCCTAGGGTTTGCTTCCAGAATCTTTCTCTGTCAAGGTTAAGGTGCTCTGGGGTGGCTTCGGCCTATGGTTGGGTGACAATATTGCTATATTGTCTATGGTTAAACGAGTACATCCATTATATTCTAACACTTGTAACCTTGCTTGGATGTCTTGTTCTTGCTATTGTGGTGAAATGTTCTTGGTAAAAGAAGGTTTCTTCATGCTTTTTCTTGGAATTGGTAAGGAATTTCTGCATTAATTGTGTCTTTCTCTTCTTGTTTCAAGCTAGATTTGTCTAAATCCTTGGAGGAGTATAAAGGCATACACCCACCACTAAGATCTATCATTATTGTTTTGAATAAGCTACTTTGCAAAGGATGCTAGGAGTAGTAAAAAGGCTTACACCCTCCTAGATTTACCTTGCTAGGTTTTGTTTGCTCTAGGGAGTAAAAAGGCTTACACCCCTAGAGAAGTAACAAACCCTAGATCTTACACAAGAGACTCCATAACCCAATTGGCAAGGCACTAGTCTTTTTGCATTGGAGATATAAAATCATTGCATTGGTATACGTGGAAATTGGAGATATTGCAATTGTTCAAGTTGGAATTTATTCTTCATGTTGTAAGCTTGCTTGTGCCCTAAGGGCGTCTAGTTTAGCCAAGTGATTCTCTTTGTTGTTACAAATTAATGCTACAGCCATTAGAGCCGCTGCAAAATCAATTTTTCATCACCTATTGCTCTCTAATCTACCACTGAAATTTACATGTGAACCTAGATTATTGTTCTACTAGTTATTGGCTATCATTTGGACGGTTTACTTGCTAATTTCTGTCGCTAGATCTTGTTGTTGTACCAATTGTTTGATACAGCCACTTGGCTGTCATAATAACTTGCTGATAACACATAACAAACATCCCTTAATCCCACCAAAGTCTTGCTTTAAACATTGAAAGTTTGACTAGTCATTGCTAGCTTTATTTCTGATACCTTGTACTAGATTTTGGATGGTCAAATTTGCAGCTATTGTTATCAGTTGTTGCGGATATATATATTTCCATACTACTGCAATTTGGGACAGCAAAGCTTTTTGCTTGATTCCCTTTGGTTTAAGGCTTGTATATCTATCATTTGTCTTGTTCTGGGCAAGGCTAACATTGTTTTGCAGGTACACAACACTTGTCAACCATTCTCCATCTACAAGACTCGTTCTCAAACCTTACGCATTCTCCAATCTTGACCTATAGGGGTGTCCAGCGATCATTCTCACACTTTCCATCTCAATTGCCCTAGGGTCACCAGGATTCCCCCCCTTGTGGTGATTTCATCATCACTAAAGCAAGGGGAGTGTCTATCTAAGGTGACAGTGGGTAGGTACTCCCGCAGTTGTCACTCATCCATGGATTGGGTTGGGCTTGCCCAAACTACAGATTGTGTGATAACAAGGTGCACTAGTATATGCCAACAGATTTACTAAAGATGCCATCCACAAATGTGGGGAAGTATCCATTGAGTTTCCCTGCAAGGTTTTCCTTGGGAAAGAACAGAGTTAAAATTTTAATTATTCTTTGCATATGTATTCAAAAAAAAACTGAAACACTTTATCGTGAAACCTAAGAACTTTTGTTTCTTGTTCTAAACCTATTTCTCGTTTTTGCTAACATTTTTTTTCCTGTTCAATGCCATATAAAATAACACACCTATGTCTAGCATCCTAGACATTTTCTAAAACATTCACAAGGTTCCAACCATATTATATGCCAATATGCATATGTTTTCTTGTTAAAGTAGTTTACCACTTGCTGGTTCAATGCTAAGCTTCCACCATGCTACATATGTGACCCAAAGGAGAAAGAAAATGAATGGAAAGAAGAAAGGAGAATAATAAAACTGATCTTTCAGTAAAAATCAGTAAGAGTGCTTTCAAATAGTAACCACAGGATTCAGTGATGCATCAATGTTTGTACAATGTGAATTTAAGTTTCATTCCTACAATATTCAAATAATCACAGAACTAGACAAAGAATGGCAATGACCAAAGAAAGGAATAAAACCTTAGTGATTTCTTTTGAAGCAAAACAGAATCAAATTTTTACCTTCCTTCTTTCAGATGTTAGCTGCGGTATACTCAATCGGATAACATTTCCGTCATTGCTTGGAGTCAAACCAAGATTAGACTTGCTAATAGCTTTCTCAATTGATTTCAAGCTGTATAAAGCCAAGTGTGTTAAGCCGTATAGAAAGATGTCACCATTGCTGAAATGAATTGATGACAAATATGTATTTCTCTTTACCTTGATTTATCATAAGGCTGAACAAGAAGAGTACCTCCATCTGGAACACTGACTTGTGCAAGGCTCTTCAAGTTGACAGGGCTTCCATAGTACTCAACCTACAAAGAATAGAACTATCAAAAAGAATTGCATAAAACTTAATATAAACAAGATTTCTCTCTTAACATCAAGAAAAAGCATTGTACGATGCAAACTGCACTCTAATCTTCTGAAGTTTGAACATATCAGTGAAGTTTAAAAAGTTAAAGAACACCAAGTATTCCTCTGGTTATCACCCAGAAATTCCCACTTGCTCGAGAGTCAAAACCTAAGGGAGTCCGGATAACATTAAAAATCAAGCCACTATCACCCCGCTTGACCTCTCTCACTTCGAAGTTAGTGCTTGCTAACTTCATGGCAGTATCCCTAATTGATCTAAGGTATTAACTGCAGGCCAATAAACAATTAGAAGTACCTTTAAACGAATAAAAGACTGTTATTCTATTAGTAATCTGCAATTTAAATATAAAAAACAGCAAGCTAAAACTTCTCTAAAACTGTCTTAAATGCACAAAAAACAATGCAGGAAATTAACACTATGTTGGCCACGCAACCCAATGCAAATATTAAGCAAAAAAGTTAAATTAAATGAAAAAAACAGCAGGTACAATAGGCTGTTTATACTGATATTATGACTGTAAAGACAATTTAAATGCTGTTTTTTAGTATTTTCTGGGGGTTTAATGCTTTCTAGTGCACTCAAATCAGAAACGAAGTATTGTTTCATTCTCTTTCCGCACAAAAATTGAAAAAACAGCTACCTAATCTTGCTGTAATTTGATAGAAAATTGAATAAAAGAGAATAAAATATGCCTATTCCTAGAATACCTAAAATGCAGTAAATTTGAGGTTAATTGATAGTTTTGGCTTTTTCATGAGGAATTTAATAGCTTGAGTGAATTAACTAGTGCCTTATGGAGTCAAAATATGAAGGAAAGAAAAGCACATCGGTTGAATGATAGTATCCAAGTCCTAGTGCTTAAATTCTATGAAAAATGTAATAAAAAATAAGAGTCTAAGTACAATAGAAATTCTTACACACGAAACACAAGGAATAGTCGCCAAGAAAATCCTTAAGCCTTAGAATGACTTTATTAGCAAGGGTTGTAGGATGAACAAAGTCCTTAACAATTCCAGACACACCAAATCCTCCATGATCTTGGGGAAGCCAAGATGTACAGTTCCTTCTCTACAAGACGGGATAGGTACAATCACGATGCTACAGAGGCGGAATCCAACTATCACAAGTACTTGATGCTAGCACTCAACTACAATGTCTCAAGAAAGAATAATGGAAGTAATGAAAGGTACAAAGCCATAGCAATAAACTCTTGCTTTCAATCACTCAATTATGAAAAATCACTTGCCCTCACAATTGCTTGTCCAAAATATAGATGAAGGAAAGAGAGAGAATGAGAATAGATGTGATAGATAACAAATAGGACAAGGTGTGCCGTAGAAGTAGCCCAAATTCTCTAGATAGAGCACTCCTCCTAATTAGAAATTTGTTTGTAGATAAAGTGCCACAATCTGCTCAAACTGTTGATATAGGAGCCCTCAAATCTGCCTCCAAACTGCTGTACTAAACCTGCTAAATCTGCTGAAATAAAGCTGCTAAATCTGCATCCAACTCGCCCTGTCTCCAATCATAGAACCATTGTAATGGATGAGATATTAATGAGACAAGAAAGGCCTTTAAGTAGAGCACACCCTCTTCTTAACATAGCTTATTTTCCCTTTTAATAAACCATGCATGCTAAAGATAGACTTTATTGAATCCTCTAAAATATAAGTTTTGTCTTTATATGCAATCCAAATATAGCCAATGTAGGTAGGGTGTACTTTTTAAAAGGAGATCTTCCAAGAATAACTTTATATACATGGTATAGGTGTAAAGGCATTAAATAACACACGCATTTATGTGATTAGAAAGGTGGCTAGGGTACAAAAATAGTAAGAAACTTGAAGTGGTAATAATAGTAAAGACCCTAATCTAGTTGGAGTGCTCCAAGATTGAGAATCTTGAAAATCTGAAAGTACCTATTATCGCACAAGTTGTAGGTTGGGCAAAGCCCGACCCAAACAACAATATGGCGACAACTAAGAGAGCACCTACCCAATATCACCTTAGATAGGTATTCCCATCACTTTAGAGATGAAGTAATCACCTCAAGGGGGGAATCCCGAGTGACCCTAGGGGAAATGAGATGGAAAATGAAGAGATGATAAAGGGTCCCCCCTTAGGTCAATGATGGAAGGTAAAAAAAGGCTTGAAAAGAGTCTCGTAGATGGTGGAAGATGTACCACAGTATAGAAGACCTTCCAAGAAGTGAATGTACATGCCCTAGACACAAGGAAAACAAAGATACAAGCCCAATAATGTGTTGGACAAGCAAGTTAAGATTGCTATCCCTAATTGCAGCAATAAGCAATGATATCTATCAGCAACAAAGGATAATAAGAGCTGCAAATAAAGTTGCTAAAAGTCTAGTTAATGATATAAGAGCTAAGCTGCCTGCATGGGTGTAGACCGACTGGCAAGTGTCGTGTTAATGGAAGGAAATATGTAAAGGAGGTCTCATGTTTGATTCTCACCTCGATTTACCTGTGCCCCATGCTTGCGGGTTGTGTGGACGCACCTGGAGATTATAGTGGTAGCAAACGGGAATCGACCCCGTGTCACGCGAGTATGAGAACCGCCCAAGTTGTCGATTCCGCTAGTACAAAAAAAAAAGATACAAGAGCTAAGCTAGATATATCTAGTACAACTCAAGATTGAAAGAGGAAGACTTTAGCATGAAAGCAAGGTTGTTATAAACAAGTACTATGGAGAAAATTATCAGCCTTATGGTTGTAGCAAACAAGTTATTACAGCAAGGAGATCAACCACCAAAAGTTGCAAGTAATCCACCCAAAAAGTGCGCTAGGACTAGTAGATTGTGAGGGCAAACTTCTAGTAATTTCTGACGATTGGTTTGTGAGTTATTAAGATATTCGTTTTAGGGTTTCTGCAGTCATAGTGCTTGTTGATTAAATGTTATAACAGCAGCAAGAAGCACTTAGCAAAATGAGATGTGCTAGTGGCTCAACCAAGCATATAGAGCATAGAATTGATTCCAATTTAGACAATCTCAAAATCCCGAGTTCTCACGTGAACCAATGCAAGATTTTATTTCTCCAATGCAATTAGATCGGTGCCTTTAGCTATTAGGTTATGGAGTCAAATAAAGAATGAGCTAGCAATGCTTTCTCCTTGGGGTTGTAAGCCCTTTTACTCCCCAGGGCAAGCAAGGCTAACTAGGAAGTACTAGGAGGGTGTAAACCCTTTTACTTCTCCTAGTAACTCCTTATACAACAAATTATTCCAAGACAAAAATGATGGATATGGTGGGCTTGTATACCCTTCTACTCCCCAACAGGTCTAGCAAATCAAACTTGTAACCAAGCAATGAAGCAACAATAAGATAGATTCCTTACCTAGTCCAAGCAATAACAAGATAAACCTTCTTTTACCAAGATTAATCCACCACAAATGCAAGAGAATAGCTACAAGAGAGGTAGCGCACTACTTCTTCCACCAATAGCACAAAGAAACCATAACAAGAGCACAAAAGAGAGAAATTGCCCAAAGAGGGGGCAAATTTCAGCTAGGAGTCTTCTCACAATGGGAGAGTTATGATCAAAATGAATTAGAGATGACCTCTAATTATACAAATCATCTAAGACATAGTTTGTCCACATAACTTAGGGTAAACCACAAAATAAGGGGACAACAACCCTTATTTTCCCCTTTACACAAAATAATACTTTTTAATTCATAATTTGCACACAAGGTAAACCCTAAAGTGAGACGTCACCCTTCTAGGGTGACATTTTGGCACTTTTGCAAGTCATTGGAATAGGAGATGAGTGTGTTAGGCCTCCAAAGGCCAAGTGTCTTCAAGCCAACCTTCTCCTCTGTGATCCAAGGCTTCTCTCCTTCAAACGTGCCAAGTGTCCTCAATCACCACCAAACCCTACCCCTAATGTGACATCAAGCCCTCAAAGGTGACGTTTTGTCCTCTTTAGGCAAGTCGTTTGGGTGGCAGGGGCTAGGTGAGGTCCTCCATGATGTCTTCTAGGCCTCCAAAGGCATGTCTTCATCATCCAGCATGTGGGCCCTAGTATCCAACCTGTGGGATTCAAGCCCCATGGAAGCCCAAGCTAGGCTTGTTCTACCAAAAGTGTCCACCAACTAGGTCCTGCAAAGACAAATGGATACGCCCTCCAAGGATCTCAAGTCAAATGCAACATGATGAGTAAATCAAATCAATAAAAGATCCATCTAAGCATGTACATCCAAACCAACTCATCAAAATAAACCAATGCTCAAAGACCCTATGCAATTTGCCAAGTTTAGGTATGGGAGGGTTGACAAAACAACTTATTGGGCGAATCGTACCTTAAGTTTAGGGGTGTTTCCTGAGGGGACCTCCTTCTAAGTCATGAGGATGAGGTGTCATGGATGGGGGGAAGACATTTGGGCATGGGGCACATGACATACAAGGGGTTGTAGTGTCTCACTTATGGGTGCCTTTGTAGAGGGTGTCTTGCACCTTCATTTTCAAAGCAACCTTTTTCCAAGCCCATTTATTGTCTTTTATTCTTTTAGGATGTTTCCAGGTTGAAGTTGTTATCGCACAGTTTGTAGCTAGGAAAAAGGCTATAAGACTAAAGGCCAAACTGGCGTAACAGGAACCTATCCCACCTAATGTCACCACGATGGGGAGGTTCTTTCTCTTTAGGGAGGTTAGGCCAAGGGGAGACGTCCCCGGTGACCTGTGGTTTTGAGGAGGCAGAAGGGTAATGAGATAAGGACAAACTTTCCCCCTCACAAGTCACCACCCAAATAGAAAGTCTCGGCTAAACAGCCAATAATAAAGTAAATCCCCAATGAAGAACACCTGCCTAGAACAAGACAACAGCAAACAGATATATGCAAGCTATATTTCAATGGGTTAGTACTTCACAAGACTATCTGATAAATATATATAAGCAATTAGTAATAAATGTTGACGAAGTCAATGTTTATCAATAGCAAAATGAAAAGATATAACACTTCACCAATAAATATTGGAACGATGTGGCATTCAATGTAACCAATTAACACTACATTTAATAAATGTTTTAAACCACCATTCAATTGCTCATAAAGTAAAACGTTGTTGCATTAAAGATGAAATATCCAATGATGACGTCATCAACTTAGGGTTAGTAGCTTAATCTAGGCTAGGGTTAGTGTAGTTAGGGTTTTGAAATTCAAAGAGTTTGAAAGTTGTTTGACCAGTTTCACTTCAACGTTGGAGGACTTCTATGAAATATCCTTGATCCCGCCAATCGAGATATTTGCTACTGATCTACTATTATGTCTTGCAGATCTGATACACTGGGGGTTTCTGGATGCGTTTCAGTTGTATGTTTGAGATCTTAATGGTTATTGCATGTGCATGTGGGTTATTGCATGTGCATGTTGGTTATTACATGTGCATGTTGCATATTTAAGGTTTAAACAACATATAAAGGATGCATGCAAAAGTAGAGAACATCAACTGCCCAATATCATGTATAATAACGGTTCGAGCATGGAAATACAATAGCCTACTGGAAATATAGAATATAAACGTCAGTCAGATCTCATGGATCAGTACTAGAATACAATCAAACAACATAAAAATACCCGTGATCAAAAGATGATAGCAAATCTGATGCATGCACGGATACATCCGCTAAAATACGCGATTCCGGAGAAATACGGTAACCGCTACCAACTGGAAAACTCGTCCGGAAGAATGGACCGTCAGAATGCGTTGGAAACTACTCCAATAGAAGCGCCCTGGCCTCTAGACTAAAAGGGATGAGTATCTGATCTCGGATCCGGTCTCTAAGGCGTTGGATCTGGACCGCTGGGGGGTTTGCGCACCTCCTGGAGCACTGGATGCGCCCAACAGGATTCCACCAACGGAATATGCTACTATATGGCTCAAAACGATCGTCTCGCCAAATAAGGAAATGGGTCGGAAGGATCTGTCTGGATCTGCTCTGAAACTCTGCATGCAACACCAAATGTTTGTCCGGAAGAGCTGCGCCCTAAATGGATGAATGGGTCGATCTGCAAGATTCCACCATCAGAATCTGATGATAGATGGCTCAATAGAAGCGCCCTGGCTGGATCTCAAATGGGTTGGAAGGAAACTGCAATCTGGATACGGATCTCGTGCAGCTCTCCAAACCCTCAAACT
>ML834363.1:32707-49939 GCA_009831015.1 Picea engelmannii
TACAAAATGTTTGTCATTATACAAATGTTTAATTGTTAGATCTAGATAGCTTATAGTGGCATAGGTTATTGGTTGAACATAAATTGGGTGGGCTCAATATCAAACCAAAATTTAATTAGTATGCTTATATTTGCAATGATATAATTGAGTTTAGCATGTAGGTAACAATTATGTAGAAGGAATTGTTAGTCATAATGAAACACTGCAAGAGGGAGATCAGTAAAGCAAGGGTGTATATCAAATTTCCCATGTAAGATGAAAAACAATACCCTGATATGAGAACTTCAAAATCCCTTATGCAAGGATTTAATTTCATTAATGAATATCTATTTCTCTTCATGATCCCCTATGCATGGATTTAGAACTACAGATTTAGTCTATTGCTTGAGTTGGTAATGCTCCAAAACGTGCCATAATTAATGAATCATGAGCAATGTAGTCATACTTAGTAAGGGTTTTCTTGAACACTACATTGATTTAAGTAAATAGTAAGGATCATTCTTATATTGTTTGATAAATCCATATGAGTTTGGGATCAATATATTCAATCTTATACAAGATATAAATGAAACATGGTATTTATAGAGCTACATATGCTATATTTTTCATATTTAAGTAAATAGCAAGGATCATTCTTATTGTCTGATAAATTCATGTGAGTTTGGGATCAATATATTCAATCTCATATGAGAACATGGCAACAAGAACAGATTTATTTTTAGCAAAAACACTTTTAGTAGTTTTGAACTACTTCACAACATTATATTTTACACTAAGGATTTCCAAATCTCCTCGCATGTTTTTCAAGAAAAATGTAAGAAGTATGACCAAAATGTAAAGGCCTCTCTATATTTGGACCCAATTGAGACAACTATCAGAAACAAAGACTAATTTGTAGGTAACCTAATGTGGAACATGTTGATGGTTGTACTTAAATTGAGCTAGATAAGCATCGAAACAAACTTTGACTTGTATGTTTATAGTTGCGGTAATATGAATTATCCTCGATATCATATCAAAGAGAATAATATGTTTTTTAGAACAACTATATTACATGGAACCAATGTCTCATTAGAAAGAATAACACACTCATAGATTCACATTTTTAACATATAAACTAAAAGTTAAAATACATAATAGAAACATGCAAGAGATAGGTATTTCAATTACTATTTTATGCTTAAATATAAACCAAAGATAGTGTTAATCACTTCACTTAATACTTCTAAAAATGTGGAAGAGTTATCCATAATAAAAAAGAGATTAGAAAAAAAAAAGCTTCATAATAAAACTACCCTCTAAAAAATAAAATTAATACTTTGAAAATGTGACAATGAAACCCTCTAAATTTTAATAAAAAAAGTAATCTTGCATTTCTAAACTACTGGTGAAACTACCTCTAGAAACAAAACTAATACCCTAACGAGATAACATGACAATGAAACCATATAATTTTTGGTATAAAACTCATCTTGTAGTTCAATACTACTTGCTAACACTAACTTACCCAAATCGTGTAACTATTTTGTGAATGACATGTGACATGCTTTCCTCCTGGTATGCTCTTTTCATAGTGATAAGTGGTGCTTCCTTCTTACTTATCCATTTATTCAAGGCATAAACAAAGGATATTGTGTAGGTTTATTCTTCTCTATAAATTTTATCTTTGGATAAATATGTGCTATAGTAATTTTTATTTTTAAAACCAAATGTCTCCAAATTTTTCATAATGAAAAATATATAATCATACCAAATAAATAACTTTATGTAAGAATTAAATTTTCCTTTAAGGTAGGAAAGTTCAATTGCACTCCATGATGAGTTGCATGATTTAAAAAAAAATTGTTAATAATAGTTTTCAAAGATTTCCAAGTTTTTCTAAAAAAAAATCGAATATTATTCAACTACATACCTACTAAATGAACTAGAAATTATATCAGTTTAAAAAAACATGTTTGATACCTAAATAGATAAAAATCAATACATTAACATAACACAAATATAAATACATGATGTTACTTGCAATTTCTTGGTCACATCACATAGGTTGAATAAATCATGAATTAATGTTACTAAAAATCAATTTCCTTGTCAATATAATTAAAAAAACAAATGAAACTATGACCCTACTTTGATTCTCAATATAAAAAAAGAGCATCCATTAGACTAGCATAGAAATATCGTAATAATAGATCTATTGATCATTGATGTAGGAATTTTTCAAGGATTTTTCGAAGGTCATAATTTTTTACTCAGTGAGTCGTTTGGGCTGAAATTTTATAAGGAGTTGCGTCTCGAAGAGTTCACTGCCGTGTCGATTTGATCCTTCAGATTGATCATCGTTTCAACACTTTTCTAGGACCAAATTCCTTCATATAGGGCCTCAAATTGGGGTTTTAGTGTTTTTACGGGAATTTTTAATTTTTCAATTATCAATTATCTCTTAGTTTATAAACTTAATCAGAAAATCGATTTGACAAATAGTGTCTCTCTAGTTAGCTCTTAGTTAGTGGTTAGTTTTAGAGTCATGCGAGAATTTCCTAAATTTAGTTATTTTTCTAAAATTAGTTGTTTTTGGAAATCTCATATAATAGTTAGAAGGGGTTGAACTTCCATTGTAATAATCAAGATGGAGAAGGAATAAAAGAGAGTTATTTTTCATTCTTGTGTGTTTGCATGGTTTTTAGATCTCGTAAATGAATTAAAATTTATTGATTACAACATCTGGTATCATAACAAAAAAATGACTCGAAGAAGAGGAAAAGCAAATCTTGCTCAGATGCATCAAATACATCAAATACATAAAAATATACAAAACTTCCAAAAACAAATAACATATCTTACAAACATATTTACTAATAAAAAAATAATAAAAAAGGAGTGTCCCATAAGAAAACAAACCAAAAAGATGTATATTAACATATAGATCATACTATTCAAACTAACGAAAGGAATTATATCTTGCACACCCAACAGATATTATGCATTGATCAGACATAAAGCATTTAGTACAACTGAGTGGATTTCCCTACCAAAATTTCTTCATCACTACATCAAGATATGATTCCTTTCGTTAGTTTGAATAAATTATTTCGCATCCACCGACATGAGACAATTATTATTAAGCATGTTCTTGGATACCATAATGGTCACAAGTTGTACCAAAAGTGGTTTTCATTCACACTGATTTGACATATTTTTATTATTAAGCATTTGGCATTTATGTACATACACAAATGTTATGAAAAGCTTCATGTCCTTGGATACTTTTGTCATTAAAATTTTAATAAATAGTAGTTTTTGGCAATGGATTAAATAATAGTTGTTATGAAAAGCTTCATACCATAATGACAAAAGTTGTCATTAAAATTTTAATAAATAGTAGGTTTTGACAATGGATTAAAATATAGTATTTGATATTTTTTATTATCTTAGGCCACACAAAAGTATTAGTGTTTTTATTGACAGTTTTAATATTTTAAAAATTAAACCACACAACAAACTTAACTTTAACTTTCAGCTTTATGAAGAGAGTGTAAACCTATATTTTACATGGGAACCTTCCTTCTATAATGTGTTTAAAGGCAAGGTGGGCTTCTAACTCCTTTCCTTTATGTCAAGAGAGTATTTCTCTCGCCTACTTGTCAAGGATAAATGTCATATATCAATGTTTTTTATATTTACACATTATGGGATGCTTTTGATGCAGATGATCATTGAAATTTATAAAGGTGTTTCTTGGAAATTTATGGGAAAATGTCATATATCATTATTTTTATATATACATCATGGGATGTTTTTATGTAGGTGATCATTGGAATTTATAATGTTGTTTCTTATAAATTTAAATTTATGGACATTAACTTTTAGCAAATGAGGTCTAACAAGTTGGAGGGAAAAATTGACATTGTAGTGAGAAGGGAATTTGGTTTTTTAATAGTTGATAAAGATATGAACTTGTACAAGGAAATGAATTTATTGGAAGTTGTGTATTGGTACGAGGAATTGAATACATTACATGTGGAGTTGTTTTAGGAGTTATACGGGTTTTCAAACATGATCAAGACGAGGGAAGTTGTTGGATCATCTATTATACGAAAGGAATTGTTAGTGAGAATGGACACTTCTCAGTATGGTTTTGTAAAAATATGACCAATCATGTCTCTATAGCATAATTGGTCTAATTCCCAAGTTATAAAATCCGACATAATTGAAACATTAATGGCATAAGTCAAAGATATTGACATCCAAAATGGAACCTAAACTTGAGAAACTATAGAGATTGAGGAGGATCAATGATAATGAAGACAATGTTGTTGTTTGGTAGGTAAATTGAAGATGTTGCATTGAGGATGAACAACACTAAGCATTCTAGAAAGTTAAAGAAAAGTTGAGACTCTTATTGGGGTAGGAACATCCACGAAGAAATGTGAGTTGATGACATAAAGAGGCGTGGCAAGCTAGATAAAGTGACACCCTCAAAGAAACAAAACTAAACATAAAATCGACTCGACTTGATTAAATAATTGGCTCATTTTCATAGTTCCATAACATAGGAAAATGTGGCAACGACCACCCAAGTTAGTACTGGAAAAAAATTACATAGATGATGCCACGATAACTCCTAGATGGTTTGTTTGGTTCCATGTATGTGAAATGGAGCTATTCCTGTGTAGGCTCAATTTGAAGTTTTTGTTTCTTTCAAAAGTTTTCATGACTTTTAGAAAGGAGAACTAAGACATCTTGACTATGAAATGGAGCTTGTTGTGCAACCAAAGAAAAAAAGAAAGCTAATGTATGAAGTTGGCATCAATCAAAAGAATCTAGATAAAGCACGACCCCTATACTTCTTACAATATTTCACATAAGTATTCTTTTAAATGATTAAATTTTAACTTACAACTCCATTTAAAATATATTGATAACATTTCTTCACTTGAACTTAATTGAATTTGAAATGCGCATTGATCTTGTAATGGGTCTAAAAATATCAGTTGTTGGATAAGAATTTTGGATGCAACTTTGAGAAATATCATAAGTGTGTAGGAGATGCGCAGTAGCAGAGGAAAGAAGAGAAGGCAGGATCGAAGTGCACAGTAAAGGCACATTCAGGATCAGAGTGCGTAGTAAAGGTGCATTTGGTGGTGCAAAAGGAGATAAAACAAGAAGATAAAGAGGGAAATAAAGCAAGGAGATAAAGCAGGAAAATCAACATGGAGGCATAAAGGAAGGAAAAGCAACCTGCAGGCGTAAAGGCAGGAAAAGCATGCGCAAACCATGACTTTTCATGAGGTGTCATAGGGTTTTTAGCCCTATTTTGATGTATAATATATAAAAGGGTCAAGTAGAGTAATATGATGATAGGTTACTGAGAGTGAGAGATTAGATTGCTGAGAGATAGAGTTTATGTTTGAAGGTTAGGAGAGATTTTGCAGAGAGAGGCCTGCACTGCAGAACGACTAGGCTAGATATAGGATTATGAGATGATGTATCTACTGTAAGTGAAGTGTGCAATCCTGAGACAAATTAATGAAGAATAATATAGAGTCAGTAATTGTGGACGTAGCCCAAAGATTGGGTGAACCACGTTAATTCTTGTGTCCTTTGTTGTGGTTGTTCATGAATGTTATGTTTATGCATGATTAGTTTAGATCGGTTTTTTATATGATTGATGCACAATAATAAAGGATGTTTTAGTGAATGATTTATGTTGAAATCTGCGTTGTCATGGTGTTGCATAATAGAGTTTATTAATTAATTAGAAGATAATAGACACAGAATATTGCACACATGGTACATAAGTAGTAATGAACATGTCAATGGCCTCACATCCCCTCATCCCTACATAAAATTAGTTCCTGCAGTCCCAGTAGATACCTCGGGCGAAACTTCATTTGCATGCAGGTGATGCCGAAAGGTTCAGTATCTGAAGGGTTTTGTTGGTTGGATAACTTGAACTTGGGGTCTTATAACTGGACGCCAACAAATGTTTCCGTTGCTAGGACTCGGAATTTGTGATTGAGGGAATGTTTTGGAGGCCAACTAAGAAAAAGATCGTTGAATGGTTGGAAAGGAATGAACGAGAATTTGCCCGTAAATAGAATAGAAACCTTTGAATGAGCGATGAACAATGGATGCAAAGGTATGTGTACACAAAGATACATGATATTTTCTTTGGATAATTTCTAATTATTTGAGCTGAATGGTTAGAAAGGTTAGTGGAGAATACCGGAAGATACCGAACTGTAGCTCCAAGGAACTGGACTCATGAGTTGGTAAGACAATTTATTTATGTAAGCAATAAGACTTCTCACGTAGTTGATTTATGGATAAATAGCATACTGGTGGGCTATATTACTGAATTCGCAGTGGATTGTACCCAGTCATATAGTGTTGGAGAGATAGATTTATTTAAGGGTTCACGCGGAAGGTTTATGAAATAATTGAGTATCTGGATAAAGCTGTTGTTATGCGACAAATGTGTGACGGCGATGAAATCTAATTGATAAGGGATTTCATGCACATAGGGGAACTGAGGGATGACCAAGGGAAGGTCTGAAGGTAGGAATGTTTGAGAAAAAAGATGAACAAGAAAGGGAGGGACTAAGGATGTAGATAAATGAAAAAGGTATATCAAAAGGAGAAGACAAATTTGGGGTATTACGTAATGGAAGAAGGTATAAGAGGTTGAATATTGGGGCTAAGAGAGGAGAGTATCATAGTGACTATGAGAAGGGAGAACCCTGCGCACTAATCCAGATCATAGAGATATCGCGCATAAAAGGAGAGTAAGAGGATTTTCAGTGCAGTCTTATAATAGAAGAACCGATAAGTCCTACTCATGCTGGATCATGTGTCGAATCCACGACCCTGTGTGCCTCACTGAGATATGAGGTAACATTTAAGTATTTTTCAACAACACTTATAGTTAGCAGAGTAAGTCAGAATAGTAGTAGTCAGAGTAGCGGAAGGAGTGCATTGAGACATAGTCAACCAACATTTTCAAGGAGAGGTACTACACAAAATAAGTTCCATGGTAGGGTTAGATAATACCTTGAGAATGCTTGAGTTCTAGGGGGTTGGTTCAAAGGACCCAAAACAACATTTATTTTTATGTCAGACAATTTGGGCTGCGAAGAATGTCCAAGATGAGGCTACCGAGATTGCGCAGTTGGAAAAAACATTTAGAGGTCTCACATTGGTCTGTTATGTGAAACTGTAGAGAACTACACCATCAAGTCAAGCGAGGACTTTGGCAGAAATTAGACAAGCATTGTTGAAGGAGATCAAGAAGCCAAAGTCTGAATCGCAGTATATTACATAAGTGGAGGAAATCAAGCAAGTGAAAACTGAGTCAATTTGGGACTATGTTCAAAGATTTATGGATGCGATGGGTCGGTTGACATTCCAAATTTCCGATCAACAACACAAGGAATGGTTTATTGCAGGACTATTGCCACACATTCACGACTTGTTGATACAACATAAGATT
Organism: Picea engelmannii; assembly: GCA_009831015.1. Lineage (NCBI taxonomy): Eukaryota > Viridiplantae > Streptophyta > Pinopsida > Pinales > Pinaceae > Picea > Picea engelmannii. The sequence continues at coordinate 40,200 of ML834363.1, forward strand.
GCATTGCAACCTAAAGCTTTGGAGATTGCGATGAAGTTGAAAGCATCTTGTAACAACCTTGGTTAAATAGATGCATAGGGATTATTAATCTGACTGTCCTAATATGTTAGTGAAACAATAATTATTTCTTAATAATATTAACTAATTAATCATTTATTAATTACTTGTTCATATCTATCAATGATTAATTAATTAATTAATTGAATCATTAATTATTTGAGTAAAGAATTAAAGGGGTTAATAATTTAATTTATTTTTGACTTATGTATGAAGGGGGGGAAAGAAACATTAAATGGAGGGGATAAGATCATAAATAAGGGGATAAGATAATAAAGGAGGGGGATAAGGAAATTAATGAGGGGGAGGAGAGTCGGTGAAGGGGGAGATATGACGGGGGAAGAGTCCTACGGGAAGGTATCATGAGAAGAGGGGGAGGAAGAATTAAGGGGGAGGAGAGACTGTAGTTCGGGTTTGGGATTTTCTGGTTCTGTTGTTGGGTTCTGCAGTTTTTGGTGAACCATTGCAGGGGGCACCGGGTTGTTGGGGGGTTTTGGGCACGGGGGTCAGGATTCCTTTCAGTTTCCTGGAGCTAGGGAGCCGGACAGGCTACTCCTAGCTGGCTGGGAGGTTAGTCAGTTTGGGCAGAGTTGGTCAGTGCATTAGGCTAGGCAAGGCAACAAGGAAAGGACAACCATATCAGCGGGAATTAGCATCAGAAGCAGATATTTTGTTTATGAATTGTTGAGTTATTTTCATGCTGTAGATAAATGTTAAATTCTGTTGAAATATTATATGCTTATTTGAATCTAAATGAATTATTTACGCACTCAAAGAAATTCTATGTTTGAAATTGAAATTCTATGTTAGAAATGTTACGTGTAGTTGTATGGATTTTTTTTAGCTTGTTTATTTTTGGGTCTCTACACATGGTATCAGAGCTATTTGTTTGAAATCTGGGCTTGAGGGCCAAGCTCCAAGCTCCAACTCCACCTCCGCCTAACTTGCAAGCCAAGCACACAAACTTTTTTCTTACACAGATAAATATATATATATATATATATAAAATATATATAGAAAAAGTAATAAAAGAAGGCAACACAAGAATGTGATAATGTGATATACAAAGGGTTTAACAAGTACAAGCTTTGGGTTTCATGGATGAAGATAAATGTAATGTAGATTAGGTGAGAGGATTCCTTTCGGCCATTAGAGCCATGGCCTGTCACCTGGTAAACCCATTAACCATCAACGTCCTTTATGATCATCCTTCACCCCTTCTTCCAAATCTCTGTGGCCGCCATGGTTGCCAGTTCGAAGGCATGCCTTCATTCAGGTCTCCATTCCATACAAGTCTCTTAATGTCAAGTCCTTCGAAACGAACAATGAATTTGTCAAACCCTTTGAAACGACCAATAAGTTTGTCTTTGAGACGAAACCCCGCATTTCGTCCTCTGAGGAGGCTCAAACCTCGGCATTACTCGACTCAAGGACTCTTGGAGAGCATAATGGAGGCAGTCAAGGCGATGCGTTTGACTAGAAAACAACTCCATCCTACTGGCAGGTACCTATTTTCTTCTTAGTTTTCATTGAATGCGCTTGTAATAGCTGAAAATTCATGGCGGACACTACACAGAGCATCAAAATTTATAATAAATTTAACCTAAACAGAAACATAATGCAGTATGAAATGATGGATTTCTAGTACAGAATCCATGTTAATTGATCGACAATTAACATTATGCACAATCTATGTTAATTTTTCAAGTACAAAATTTCATTATGCACAACGTTCTATTAGAAAATTCTGTATAGGATGAAGGCAATTAACCTTAACATGCAAAATTTAGCCGATTCCTAAAGTACCTCGCAATCAATTTTAAAACTCCAGTTGGGGGAACAACTCAGCTAGACCTAGCTATATTTCAAAATATTCAGCGGAGTTTATTTTACTTAATTTATTCAAACATATTAGAAATGTAAAACAGTGTGAAATGACCTTTTGTAGAAATGTAATTCCTTAAATGCCCATGTATATACTTCAAGAGCACTGAAATCTGTATGATTTAGTCAGTCTTTAGTTGACTTCAACCTTAACAAAAAGTGTTAACAGAGTGTTGTTTGAATTTGAAAATGAATAAAATTCGATTGGAAGATTTTTTTTTCAATCTATCTCTCTGTTCAAAGTGACCATTAATCTCTTCAGGCGTGGAATGGGCCAAACACTCACATTAGTAGTGGAGGAGCTGATTAGTGAGCGTGTGAGCTACGGTTATACATGAATTTCACATGTATCTATAGATATTCACACACTCTGTTCCAAATTTCAAACAAAGTCGTGAAATACAACTGTCAGCTACTCCGAAAGACAAAAATGAGGGTTTTCAGGCGGTGATTACTGAAAAATCAAGAAAAAAAAAGAAATCAAATTGAACACGATTTACATGAAAGGATTACATTCAAAAGATGGAATATCCACTCCGGTTATATAACGATATAAATTTTCCAAAGTTTTTATCACAAAAACAGAAGTAATGGTAAAGGAGAATCCCTAACGACATAGACACATAGATGCCCTGTTCCGTCCAGCAAACACATTCACATAAACTATACACATAATAGAGATCCACCAGACAGAGGGGAGAACCCGATTTTATCACAGAGCAGATATGATTTGCAGACGAGAAGTAGTTTGAAGAGAAGAGACAGTTCAAAGAATTTTGAATAGAGACTATACAGCGCCGACCCTGCCAAATAATATTCAAAATTATCTATCTTCAAACAATCTACTTCCAAATAGAGAATATTTTTTTTGGCACTGTGTAATATACACAGATATGATATTCTCCAATGACAAAGTGACCGGATCCAGCCAGAGGAGGGAGAGGGAGCTACACCAAAGATCAAAGAACCAACTACTAAGTTGGCCCACCAAGCCCAAAGCCCGTGCGAAGCCACGACAGAGAAGCCCACGCACTGCACGAAAATCTCTAAATAAACAACAAAAAAAAAACAAGCGCCATGCAACACACAAAGGTACAGTGAGCAGGCACTCACACTAAGCCACAGAGCGAGAGAGAGACCACAAGGGGCGTAGCAAACTGCACTACACGTCCACCTACACAACGTGGCTTGCAAAGCCATCACACAACAAACAATTCAACACCCAAGCATCAATGCCAAAAACAAGACAATAGCCTTGGGCTCATGAAAGATTGGGAAAACTTGGTATAAAACTCTGCAAATAAATTAAATAGGCAAAAAAAAAATACTATCAAAACAATATACAAGCCAGTGCAGAGCCGCGCCCAGAAGAACCCATGGCTCCACACCCATCGAGAGGGAGAGAGCCATAGCTCAGTGACCAAGGCCGAGGGAGGAACCGAATCCTTGGCCGCGCCTAAACTCCCTCCTTCAACCTCTCCCCACAAAAGCACCAGACGACCGAGCAAATGAGAAAGGAATGGTGCCTTTTAGGGTTTAAATGATAACTTTTTTTTCTTATTTTCCAGAAATAAGGAGCAACACGTGGATTGCATGCTAGGTCTAGGCCTGCAAGGTAAGTTTTTAATAAGTTTTTCATATAAGTTTTTTTTTAATATATTTATTTATTTCATTTTTTTTTTAATTAAATTCTTATATTCAAAAAAAAATATTTATCTAATAAACAATTCTATAGTTTAAATAAATTAGGTTTTATTTTAAATTAGGGATTTCAAAATTTAAATTAATTAATTAAAACCGCATATTTAAAAAAAAAAATGTTACTTAAGTGGGTGATATGGGTTTTGAACCCACAACCACCCACCGCCTAAGCCTTAAGAAATGACCAACCACCAATGCGCCACATGTATCACTTTTACAAAATACATTCAAATATAAATAATTTAATTATCAATAGTAGCAAGGTACTACCCTGAAGAATAATCTCCGATTATCCAAGCGTCAAGCTCACGAGACCTTACACACAACTCAAGGAGCTAGTTGTCGAGTCCTTCCATTCCATTCCACCAGTCAAAGCCAAAACACTAAGCTTCAATGCATCGCCTCAGGCTCACTACATCATACGACCACAAGTCAGGAAGCAATACATAACCACAGTGCACAAGCGCTAATTTCCAATGCCGAAAGCCACTCTACAATCCTTAAAGACTCACACCTGTAGCCACAGAGACACGCAGTTCAACGCATATGTACAACGCACCAAGGAAAGCTCACGAGTCAAGCATCGAAGGATATTTAGTTGTAAGAGAAACGTTTAAAGGACTTAGACTAGGACAAGAGGGAAGGATGCAACATACACACTAGAAAAGTAAGCTAGAGGAATTGGCAAGTATGGTGCAAGGCTAGCATAGATATCATGAAAGGGAGTCAAAATTTTTCTTAGGCGAAGAAATCAAGCTTAGATGCTTAATCCTAACCCAACCAATCCGTTAAAGAGAGTAACATCTATTTACAGAGAAGTAAAGAAAAACTTACGCCTAACCCTGTTTCTAGTTTGAGTATCACCAATTTGAAACGTCCTTGAACTCACCCTGACAACTTTGGTTGATGTAGGTTAAATCATACAGGATGGTTAGGAATCGAGGGAATTGAGGTAGGGGAGCATCGTCATAGGAACCGCCAACACTTCTAGCGCCGCCACCACCATCGCCGGAACTAGCTCTCATACTGCGCTCATTGGAGGCCATAAATGAAACTTTAAAGGGGCGAAAACCAGCAGGGACCGAGGTGGAACCCCCACCATCTGGAATGGGTAATCCATAAGTGTCGAGGGATTCGGGGGGATGACCTCCACCCGAAGAAATCACTCAAGAATTGCATAAGATCAAACTTCTGGAGTTTACTGGGGGTCGCACCAGTGAACGCGCGAAAGCATGGTTGGAAGGAATGACAAGGTGTTTTTCCTTAAGGGAGTATGCGTCCAACTCAAAGGTGAAGATAACAATTTTTTAGTTTGGACACAACGCCTTGAACTGGTGGGGCAACCTGGAAAGACCACTGCATCTTACCCCAAACACAGTATCTTGGGAACTTTTCGAGGAGAGGTTCCGAAGGAAATATCTGCCAGCTTATTATGATGAACAATAGGTAGGGGCGTTTCATGCCTTAGTACAGGGAAACAGAACTGTAGAAGAATATGAGATCATATTTATGGAATTGGTTAAATATGTTTCGTATATGGATAATGACCAACGACAGGCAGAGCGCTTTGTCTATGGATTAAACCCTAAGATAAGAGCTATGGTGCAGATGTGAAAACCGTCTTCGGTAGCGAAAGCTGTGGAAAATGCGCGTTATGTGGAGGAACAAATGACTTAACAGGGGGTACAAGACCGACATTTCCGCATCGTCCTGGATTCATCGGGAAGGCCCCTAGGACATTTTCCAAGGGAGGGGGCTCAAGGCCACCTCCATATGGTAACAGATTCACACCAAGGACAGTAACTGCATGGATTTCAATGGCAACGAGTGCAACATCTCGTTCTTCACCAACGACGCAGATAGGTCCATGACCATCTCAAGGAAAAACTAGTAGGGGCAGGGGTTCCAGGGGAAGAAACTCATTTCAGAGACAGTCACATAACAATGTACAGGTTCAATCTCGTGTTACTTGTTGGGGATGCAGAGGACCCCATTACCAGCGTGATTGCCTAGAGTTACAATCAGGGTTCGTGCATAGAGAAGGAAACGCACCGATGGGAAGAGCAAGTAGCAGCCACTAGATTTACGCAACGGTTAATAATCGCCAGGCTGAACATCAATCCATGGTGGTGGAGTCATCATGTACGCTAAATCATATCAACGTTAGAATTTTATTTGATTCTGGTGCTACAGATAATTTCATTTCACCATCTGCATTAGAAAAGAGTGGGTTGGTAGCCTATGAGCACGATGACTTTAAACAAGTCGAGATGGCTTCGGGGGGAAAACAAGCGGTAGGACCTAGTGTTGATAATTGTATAGTAAACCTGGGAGTGTGTACTACCAGGTTGAAGGTATACGTCACTTCTCTCGGGACATACAACCTAATCATTGGAATGGATTGGTTAGAAGCTCATTGAGCTTTGGTAGATTGTTTCCCAAAAAGGGTGCTTTGTGTCGACGATGAAGGAAGACCAGTTGAGATCCAGGGTGTATGGAGAAAGGTGTCATTACGCTTTATCTCAACTATGAAGGTTAAGCGATGCTTGAGACAAGGTTGTCGAATTTATGTAGTGGAAGTAGTGAACGAAAGGAAGGGACCCTCATTGGATCAGTACCCGGTATTGTCATAATTTAAGGATGTTTTTCCGAACGAGTTACCAGGGTTACCTCCTGAGAGGGAGCTTGATTTTACTATTGATCTAAAACCTGGTGCAAAACCAATTTCCAAAACTCCGTATCGGATGACAGTGCTAGAACTTTGTGAGTTGCAAATGTAGTTGAAAGAATTACTGGACTTAGGGCTAATAAGGCCCAGTGTCTCACCTTGGGGTGCACCAGTAATTTTTGTAAAGAAAAAGGATGGATCCTTAAGACTGTGTATAGACTACAGGGACTTGAATCGTGCTACAGTGAAAAATAGGTACCCAATGCTGCGAATAGATGACCTCTTCGATCAGATGAAAGGAGCATCGGTATTCTCAAAGATCGATTTGTGATCAGGGTATCATCAGTGAAGGATTAAGGAAGGCGATATCCCAAAGACTACCTTTTGAACTCGGTTTGGACATTAAGAGTTTGTCGTAGTACCTTTTGGACTGATCAATGCACCAACAACATTCATGAGCCTCATGAACGGTGTATTCCAGAAGTACTTAGACCGTTTTGTACAAGTCTTTCTAGATGACATCCTCATATATTCCAAGAATGAAAGAGAACATGAGGAACACTTACGAGTAGTGTTGTCCTACCTTAGAGAGAACAAATTGTATGGGAAGTTGTCGAAGTGTTCCTTCTTCTAGAAAGAGATTCACTATTTAGGTCATATCATTTCCGGTGAAGGAATCTCTGTGGACCCAGAAAAGGTAAAGGCCATTATGGAGTGGCCAGTGCTGAAAAATGCCCATGAGGTGAGAAGCTTCATGGGGTTAGCAGGTTATTATCAAATATTTGTGGAGGGATTCTCCAAAATAGCGAAACCCATCACCACTTTGCAACACAAGGGGGTCAGGTATGAATGGACAGAAGAATGTGATAGTGCATTCATTGATCTTAAGAGGTTACTAACTAGTGCGCCAATTCTACGAGTGCCGGATATGAAAAAGGACTTCATAGTCTACACGGATGCCTCGAAGCAAGGGTTGGGGGCCGTGCTAATGCAGGATGGAGGAGTGATAGCTTATGCATCAAGAAAGTTGAAGAAACATGAAGAGCTATACGCAACTCATGATTTAGAGTTGGCGGTTGTAATGCTATCTCTATAACTTTGGATGCACTATCTTGCGGGGCAAAACTTTGAGCTCAAAATGGACCATCAAAGTTTAAAATATCTCTTCACTCAAAGAGATCTGAATGCCAGGCAAAGGCGATGGAGTGAGTTTATGAGTGAGTACGATTTTGGTATTTCGTACATCAAAGGAAAGGAAAATGTGGCCGCAGATGCCTTGAGTAGGAGACCACATTTCCTCTCCTTGGGACCCTTAAAGGTCAATATGAGGGAACATGTGTTGACAGAACTCCAAGGAGACAGTTGGTATTTAAAGGTTACTTCGAACCTCCAGAGTTGGAGGCGATTAGATCCAAAGTATAAAGGATATAGTATGGAAGCAGATGAACTGTTAAGATATCGAGGAAGGATGTACATCCCTGAAGAGGGGGATATTCAAAGCATCATACTGAAGGAAGCCCATAAAGCACTTTATTGTGTGCATTTGGGTGTGAAGAAGATGTACACAGACATGAGGAAGCTTTTCTTCTGGGTAGGCATGAAGCACGATGTAATCCATTTCGTCTCCAAGTGCCTAGAGTGTCAACAAGTGAAAGTCGACCACCATCACCCGGTAGGCCTCCTACAACCACATGATGTTCCTATGTCCAAATGGGAAGTCATTTCTATGGATTTTGTTGTGGGGTTGCCGCTCACATCTCATAGACACAATGCCATTCTTGTGATAGTAGATAAGTTAACCAAGAGTGCTCATTTTATTCCGGTTAGAGACACTTATGATGTCATTGACGTGGCACGTGTGTTTGTAAACGAGGTTATCCATTTGCACAGGATACCTAAGAAGATCATTTCAGATAGGGACTCCAGATTCACTTCTAGGTTTTGGACAAGTTTGCAGTCAACGTTGGGGACTCAGTTGAACTTAAGCATAGCTTATCATCCTGAAACAGATGGGAAAACCGAGAGAGTAAATCAAGCCATGGAAGACATGCTCAGGATGTATGTCATGGATAATCAAACCCAGTGGGAGAAGTACCTACCTTTGGTAGAGTTTGCCTACAATAACATTTTTCATAGCTCCATCAAAATGCCACCCTACGAAGCTCTGTATGGAAGGCCATGCAGAATGTCATTGAGTTGGGATAGAATAGAATACCAAGTAACAGTTGGTCCAGAATTGATTCAAGAGATGGAGGAACAGGTGATTCAGATTAGGCAGAGACTAAAGGAAGCACAGGATAGGTAGAAAAGTTATGCGGATGCACACAGGACCGAATGAAGTTATGAAGTGGGAGACCATGTTTTCATTCATATCAGGCCTAATAAGAGTACCATACAGTTCAGGAAGGGGACAAAGTTTTCACCTTGATTTATAGGACCGTTCAGAATCCAAGAGAAATTGGACCCATTGCCTATCGTCTCGTACTGCCACCCCACTTGCATAAAACTCATAACGTTTTTCATGTATCTGTTTTACGTCATTATGTTTCTGATGAATCACATAAACTAAATTGGAAGTAATTGCAGGTATTAGACGTGGGAACTCTCACGGTAGAACCATTATGCATATTGGACTGTAGAGTTTGACAACTCAGGAACCGTCTGGTAGACCAAGTTAAGGTCCAATGGGACAAGTATAGTCCAGGATCTGCTACTTGGGAAGACGCTGAGACACTACGACGAGACTATCCCTCACTTTTTTGACCACCTCGAGAATATGTTTCTTGGAGGTGGGGTGTATGTAACACCATCTTTTGACTTAGACAACCAAGATTACCTGAGGCCTATATACTTTATTTTCTAGTCATAGTGAAACTGTTAAATTATACACTTAAACTTTAAGATGTATGAACCTTTATGAATGTTTAAATGTTATTGATGATGATGTATATAATGTGATCTACTACGTAAATGTAAATTTTATGAATGTTTAAATGTTATTGATGATGATTTATATGATGCGACATATTGCGAGAATGTAAATTTTATGAATGTTTAAATGTTATTGATGATGTTGGATATGATGCAATCTATTTGGTAAATGATAATTTTATGAATGGGTGTCGAAATTGAATTATGGGATATTGTGAGATCTATTTCTAACTGAAAACTTTCATGTTAAGTTGTTGGTACATGGATACCGAATTGAAATGATTTTTGCATGCAATTACATGATGATAATGCATAGAAATTTATGAGTTTGTGTTACAGACTAATCTGCAGATTATGGGCTATGAAATAGCCAAGGGACAATGATGATGAAAGTGGATATCATGACCACTAGACGAGAACATTATGGTACGAATATTTGTATGTGAAATAATATTGGTTTGGATGCATTGCTATGATATGTGGACCAGTGCAAGATTTC